>JAQQSY010003867.1:0-12681 GCA_028646535.1 Procyon lotor
ATCAACAGGACAGTGAACAACAAATGTTGGAGAGGGTGTGGAGAAAGGGGCACCCTCTTCCACTGTTGGTGGGATTGTAAGCTGGTGCACTTTGGAAAACAGTGTGGAGATTCCTCAAGAAATTAAAAATAGAGCTACCCTATGACCCTGCCATCGCACTACTTGGTATTTACCCCAAAGAAGCAGATGCATTACAAAGAAGGGCCACATGTACCCCAATGTTCATAGCAGTAATGGTTACATTTGCCAAACTGTAGAAAGAACCAAAATGCCCTTCAACAGATGAATGGATAAAGAAGATGTGGTCCATATATAAAACAAATAATTATGCCTTCTTCAGAAAGGATGAATACCTGACTTTTTAAAAAAATTTATTTATTTATTTGATAGAGAGTTCACAGATAGGCAGAGAAGCAGGGAGAGAGAGAGGGGGATGCTGTCTACCCACTGAGCAGAGAGCCTGATATGGAGCTCCATCCCAGGACTCTGAGATCATGACCTGAGCCGAAGGCAGAGGCTTAACCCACTGACCCACCCAGGTGCCCCATTCCGACTTTTGTATCAACATGGACAGGACTGGAAGTGATTATGCAGAGTGGTATAAGTCAAGCCGAGAATCAATTATCTTATGGTCTCACCTATATGTGGAGCATCTGGGAAAATATGGAAGGCATTGTGAGAAGGAAAGGAAGTGTGAAGTTGGAGATATTAGAGAGGGAATGAGCCATGAGAGACTGTGGACTCTGAGCAAGAAGCTGAGAGTTTTCGAGGGGAGGATGTGGGGGTTGGGCAAACCTGGTGCTGAGTATTGTGGAGGGCCCATACTCAGTCTCATGCATGAACAATTAATTGTAACACTGAAAAAGTAAAAGTATTTAGGGGGAAGAAATGAATGATGTAATTTCCTTCTGTATCTCTGACTACAATCTTTAGCTTAAAATCTAATTTATCTGATATGAGAATTGCTACCCCAGCTTTCTTTTGCGAATATCTTCTCCCATTCTGTGGGTTGCCTGTTTGTTTTGTTTCCTTTGCTGTGCAAAAGCTTTTTATCTTGATGAAGTCCCAAAAGTTCAATTTCGCTTTTGTTTCCTTTGTCTTTGGAGACATGTCCAGAAAGTTGCTGTGGCTGATGTCGAGGAGGTTACTGCCTATGTTCTCCTCTAGGATTTTGATAGATTCCTGCCTCACATTGAGGTCTTTTATCCATTTCGAGTTTATCTTCGTGTGTGGTGTAAGAGAATGGTCAAGTTTCATTCTTCTACAAATAATTGTCCAATTTTCCCAGCACCATTTATTGAAGAGACTCTCTTTTTTCCACTGGATATTTTTTCCTGCTTTGTCAAAGATGATTTGATCATAGAGTTGCGGGTCCATCTCTGGGTTCTCTCTTCTGTTCCACTGGTCTATATGTCTGTTTTTGTACCAGTACCATGCTGTCTTGGTGATCACAGCTTTGTAGTAAAGCTTGAAATCAGGCAATGTGATGCCCCCAGCAGGGTTTTTCTTTTTCAGCATTTGCTTAGTGATTCGGGGTTTTTTCTGGTTCCATATAAATTTGGATTGTTTGTTCCAGGCTTTTGAAGAAATCCAGTGGAATTTTGATCGGGATGGCATTGAAAGTATAGATTGCTCTGGGCAGTATAGACATTTTAACAATGTTTATTCTTCCGATCCAGGACCATGGAATGCTTTTCCACCTTTTTGCGTCTTCCTCAATTTCTTTCATAAGCGTTCTGTAGTTCTTCGAGTACAGATCCTTCACCTATTTGGTTATGTTTATTCCCAGGTATCTTATGATATTTGGTACTATCGTAAATGGAATAGATTTCCTAATTTCTCTTTCCACCATTTCATTGTTTGTGTATAGGAAAGCAACTGATTTCTGTGCATTGATTTTGTATCCTGCCACATTGGTGAATTTCTGTATGAGTTCTAGTAGTCTGGGGGTGGAATCTTTTGGGTTTCCATATAAAGAAACATGTTGTCTGCGAGGAGAGAAAGTTTGACTTCTTCATTGACAATTTGAAGAACTTTTATTTCTTTTTGTTTTCTGATTGCTGTCGCTAGGACTTCTAGCACCATGTTGAACAAGAGTGGTGAGAATGGGCATCCTTGTCATGTTCCTGATCTCAGAGGGAAGACTGTCAGCTTTTCCCCACTGAGAATGATATTTGCTGTGGGCTTTTCATAGATAGACTTGGTAATTTTGAGGAATGTTCCTTCAATCCCTATACTTTGAAGAGTTTTGATCTGGAATATTATGCGGAATTTTGTCAAACGTTTTTTCTGCATCAATTGAGAGGACCCTGTGGTTCTTGTCTCTTCTCTTATTGATCTGTTCTATCATATTGATTGACTTGCGAATGTTGAACCACCCTTGCATTCCAGGGATAAATCCCACTTGGTCATGATGAATAACCTTTAATGGGCTGTTGGATCCTATTTGCCAGGATCATGTTGAAAATCTTGACATCCATATTCATCAGGGATATTGGTGTGAAATTTTCCTTTTGGATGGGGTCTTTGCCTGGTTTGGGGATCTGGGCTTCTTATGCTGGCTTCATAGACAGAGTCTAGAAGTTTTCCTTCTGTTTCTATTTTTTGGAACAGTTTCAGGAGAACAGGCATTATTTCTTCCTTGAAGGTTTCGTAGAATTCCCCAGGGAATCCATCTTGTCCTGGACTCTTGTTTTTTGGGAGGGTTTTGATCACTGCTTCAATCTCATTACTAAATATTGGTCTATTCAGGTTGTCAATAGCTTCCTGTTTCAGTCTTGGAAGATTATGGGTTTCCAGGAATGCATCCATTTCTTCTAGGTTGTTTAACTTATTGGCATATAGTTGTTGATAGTAATTTCTGATGATTGTTTCTATTTTCTTTGGATTAGTCTTGATCTCTCCCCTTTCTTTCATAATTTTACTAATTAGGCTCCTTTCTCTTTTCTTTTGGATGAGTTTGGACAGTGACTTTTCAATCTTATTGATTCTTTCAAAATACCAACTTCTGGATTCATTGATGTGTTCTACTATCTCTCTAGTTTCTAACTTGTTGATCTCTGCTCTGATCTTGATTTTTTCCCTTCTTGCGCATGGGGTTGGCTTCCCTTGTTGATTTTCCAGTTTTTTTTTTTAAGATTTTATTTATTTGACAGGGAGAAACACAGTGAGAGAGGGAACACAAGCAGAGGTAATGGTAGTGGGAGAAGCAGGCCTCCTGCCGAGCAGGGACCCTGATGCAGGGCTCGATCCCAGGACCCTGGTATCATGACCTGAGCGGAAGGCAGATGCTTAACGACTGAGCCACCCAGGCGCCCCTGATTTTCCAGTTCTTTGCAGTGTAAAGAGATCTGGTGTACTCGAGATTTTTTAAATTTTTTGACTGAGACTTGGATGGCGCTGAATTTCCCCCTTAGGACTGCCTTTGCCATGTCCCATAGGTTGCATCCATGTGCCTTTGTTCTCATTGGTCTCCATGAATTGTTTAAATTCGTCTTTGATTTCCTGGTTGATCTCAGCATTCTTGAGCAGGTTGGTCTTTAGCCTCCTAGTGTTTGAATTCCTTCCAAACTTCTTGTGGTTGAGTTCCAGTTTCAAAGCATTGTGGTCTGAGAAATGCAGGGAATCATCTCAATCTTTTGGTATTGGTTGAGTCCTGATTTGTGGCCCAGTATGTGGTCTATTCTGGAGAAAGTTCCATGTGCACTCGAGAAGAATGTGTATTCTGTTTTTTAAGGGTGGAATGTTCTGTATATATCTATGAGGTCCATCTGGTCCAATGTGTCATTCAAAGCTCTTGTTTCTTTATTGATTTTCTGTGTAGATGATCTGTCTGTTACTGAGTGGTGTGTTTAGATCTTCTATTATTACTGTATTCATATCAATATGACTCTTTATTTTGATTAACAGTTGGCTTCTGTATTTGCCTGTTCCTCTATTGGGCACATCAGTGTTTACAATTGTTAGATCTTCTTGGAGAATAGTCCATTTCAGAATGATGTAGTGCCCTTCTGTAATCTCTGAGAGCAGTCTTTCCCTGAAAATCCAATTTATCTGATAGGAGAATCACTACCCCAGTTTTCTTTTGAGGCCCATTGGCATGAAAATAGTTCTCCATCTGTTCACTTTCAATCTGGATGTATCTTTGGGTTCCAAATATGTCTCTTGTAGATAGCATATGGACAGGTCCTGCTGTTTTTTCCATTCTGCAACCCTGTGCCATTTTATGGGAGCGTTTATGCAGTTCACATTGAGAGTGATTATTGAAAGATAAGTGTTTATTGACATCATGTTGTCTAGTGTTTGTTTCTATTGATTGTAAATTTCTGTTCTAAATCACTCATGGGTTCACTCTACTTTTATAGAATCCCCTTTAATATTTCCTGGAGTGCAGGTTTCTTGGTCACATACTCTTTTAATCCTTGCCGATCTTGGAAGCTCTTTATCTCTCCATCCATTTTGAGTGTCAGCCTTTCTGGATAAAGTATTCTTGGCTGCATGTTCTTCTCGTTTAGTGCCATGATCATGTGTTGCCAGACTTTTCTGTCTTGCCTGGTTTCTGTGGATAGGTGTGATGTTATTCTACTGGGTCTTCCTCCATATGTAAGGGATCTCTTCCCCCTAGCTTCCTTCAGGACCTTTCTCTAAAATTATAATTTGCAAAAATGACTATGATGTGTCTTGCTATATTTCTAGACTTGTAGATCTTGGCAGATGTCATTTCTGCCTCTAGGACACGAACCCTTGTTCCATTCCCCAGACTGGGGAAATTTTCATTCAGAATTTGGTCAGCTATATCTTCTAGTCTTCTGTCTTTCTCTACCCCCTCTGGGATTCCAATAATTCTGATGTTGGAACGTTTCATGGTGTCATTTATTTCCCTAAGTCTCTTCTCATTACTCCTGAGCACTTTGCTCCAACTCTCTTCCTGATCTTTCTTCTCTACCATTTTATCCTCTAGATCACTATTTCTATCCTCTGTCTCCATAACTCTAGCTGTTAGGCTATTTAGATTGGATTGGATCTCACTGATAGAGCTTCTTACATTGGCTATACTGTTTATCCTTTCTGCTCTTAGAGATTCTGTATTGTCATTAATGTTTTTCTCCATCCTAGCCATTGCCTGGATAATTGTCAGCCTGAATTCCCTTTCTGACATACTGTTAATGTCCATGTCTCATAGTTCTGAGGGAGAGGGTGCAGTCTCTGGGTTTTTCCTCTGTTGAGTGTTCCTCCTCCTTGTAATTTTGATGGGAAGTGGATGAGCGGATGTATAGTTGGATATTTCACCCATGATCCAGGCAGGGTGCACTCTGGAAGGTTTAGGAGCAATTGGGATTCACCACCAAAAATAAAGTATAAGGATAAAAAAGATAGAGAGAAATAGGAAAAGAGGAGAACCCAGCCAGAATTGCCCCCCAAAATAAGCTTAATAAAGTGTGTAGACCAACACGAACAAACACATAGACCAACAAAGGTAGATGACAAGAAATCAAAAACCTAGTCAGAGTGAACCCTAAAATGAGATTTATATAATACCAGAACAAAAGCAAATAGTTAAAAACACAGACAGAAGGATAAGATGGGACAGTGGTTATGACTCCCCATGTGAGGAAGGTTATTTCACGTGTTCCTGGGTTTATCGTATTAAGCCTCTAGTTGTAATGTTAAATAGTTTCCAAAAGTAAAAAGAAAAACAAAAACAAACCAAGAAATGTGAAAACAAGTGTATAAAAATAAAATAGAGAATAAGAAAGAAAAAAAAACTTGTATCTATGAAATACCCAGGTTGAGGGTATTATCAGGCCCTTAATATATTGTTTTCCCCTGATGTTGGGGATTTAAAGTCTTATGGGTCCTTGTGGTTACAGTCTTTGTTTTTTTTACTTGTTCCAGGGGAGGGTCCTGGTGCATTGTTTTCCAGTCAATCTTGCTTTGGTTGAGTCATCCTGCCCTACAATCAAGGGGCAGAGCTCTGTGGAAACCGGTTTCTCAGTCTTTTACTCTCTGAGGGCTTTTGGCCTTTTGGAGCTTTTTATCTGTTTCAGAGAGTCTAATGGAGGAACCTGCCTGTCTGTACCAAGACCTCCCCATCAAAGAGAAGCCTCAGTCTGCTCCCCTCTGGGTTGTCCCGAACAGATACTTCCCTCCACAAATCTCCCAATGCCGCCTGTCTCAGGTGGCATGCACTCAGCAGTTTGCTGACTCCCCGTGCTCTCCTGCTCTCTGGGCTCCAAGCTCTGGTGGGGTGTGGCCAGAATACTGCCAAGATTAGTGCGCCAGCCATGAAGTTCTTGCCTTCAGGTGTGCACTGTTCAGAGAGCACTGTACATGGAGAAAAGTTGCCAGCTCCAGGACCACAGCAGACTCTCTAAGGTGCTTGCAGGAGGGCATGCACTCGGCCCACAAAATGATGTAGGAAGTGGAAAGCTGCAGGTTCAGAGTCACAGATTGGACCCCCCCCACCAGCTAGTCTCTCTTTGAGGTGAGTGGTGTACGTCCCGGGAGCGTGGGTCCAGGTCTGTGCCCATGACCTCCCCTTTCCACTAGTTGCTCCTCAGAACTTTATGCTTTTTTAAAGTGTTTTTACCTGGGCTTTAATTTATTGCTGCTCCCCAACCACGGGGCGCTTTCCTTTGGGGTATTACTGCCCTTGCACTGCTTCTGGTGGCTCCTTCCCCCTTTTGTTTATCCTCTGATATCCTTTCAAGTGTTCCCTCTTTGCTTTACCTCTCTGCTGCTGTCTTCTGCTCTGGTAGAGATCCAGAAGTGAAAGATCTTGTTCCTCAGGCTGATTCCATGGGTGTTCAGCATGCTCTGGTAGATATCCAGCTTACTTTTGGGGAGTGATTGCAACAGGATCTCCTACTTCTCTGCCATCTTGCCTCCTCCCCTTCTCAAATCCAGCCTGTATATTTCTTAAATACAACTTTCCCTCTCTCCTCTCTCTCTTTCACCCTTTTTAATTTTTTTCATGCTTCTTGTTCTTTAATTTTTTACTTAACATTTCAAGTAGATGTTTAATAGAACATATTCTATAGTAACTTTTTAACTTGAACTTTTTCAGACATACACTTTTTCTTTTTCTTTATGTAGATAGACAGACAGACAGATAGCTAGATAGTTAGAGGTATAGATATACATGATTTAAATAAAATAAACATATTTGGGGGAAAAAGATATACATGATTTAGATATAAGCTTCAATGTAGTCCTTTTTAACCTATTCAATACTACCTTTTTATATATACCAGTTTTAATTTTCTTGTACCTCTGAAAAGTTGCTTTCTCTAACAAAGATAACAAGATACACCCAGGAAGAACTGAAATACATTTCCTCTTCCATATCGAGGGATTTTAACCACCTTCCCATCACCCCCTCCTTTTTATTTTGGATTTTTTCCCTTTGTCCATCTTTTTATTTCTCTTTTTCCTTCTGTTTTTGTACTTTATAAATCTTACTCTTGGGGTTCATTTGGGCTGGGGTTTCTGGTTTGTTTCTTCTGTTTTTTTTTTTTCTTATTTGGACTTTTTGTTTGTTTCTTTGTTTTTGTTTTTATACGTTATAAATATTACTCTTGGGGCTCATTTTGGGTAGGTTTTTCTTTCTTTCTTTCTTTTTGGTAGTGACTTCTGATTACTCTGAAACTTTCCAGGGTGCATGTTGCCTGGGGAGGCGTTGATATTTTCTGCTATACTTCCCTCAACAACTCAACAGAATGACCAAGAGGAGAAATTCCCCCCCAAAAAAACCCTAGAGACAATGGCCTCTCCAGCAGACCTAATGGGTATGGATCTAAGCAAGATGTCAGAAATAGACTTCAGGGTAGCAGTTATAAAGACAATAGTCAGTCTGGATAAAACTGTTAATAGCAACATAGATTTGTTAAGGGTAGAAGTGAGAGCAGATCTGGCAGAATTTAAAAATGTTATCAATGAGATCCAATTGATAATCCAGTTTAAATCCAATCCAATTTAAAAATGCTATCAATGAGATCCAATCTAATCAAGATACTCTAACAGCTAGGTAAATGAGGCAAAAGAATGAATTAATTATCTAGAAGACAAACTGATATAAAAGAAGGAGCAGGAGGAGGCCTGAAACAAACAGTTTAGAATCCAGGAAAACAGAAGTAGACAAATAAATGATGACATGAAACATTCCAATGTCAGAATTATTGGGATCCCTAAGGGGGTGGAGAGAGAGAGAGAGAGAGTGGACTAGACGATATAGTTGAGCAAATCCTACCTGAGAACTTCCTTAATCTGGGTAATGAAACAATCCTGTCCTACGGGCAGAGAGGACACCTGCCAAGATCAATGAGGGCAGATCAATCCCAAAGCATGTGATCATAAAACTCGCAAATCTTACAACCAAGAAAACCATTTTAAGGGTAAGTAGGGGGAAGAGATTCCTTATGTACAGAGGAAGGAACCTCAGAATAACGTCACACCTGTCCAGAGATCTGGCTAGCCAGAAAGGGTTGGCAAGACATATTCAGGGTACTAAATGCAAGAATATGCAGCCAAGAATTCATTCTCTGGCAAGGCTGTCATTTAAAATAGATGGAGAGATAAGAAGCTTCCAGGTCAGGCAGAGACTGAAAGCATATGTGAACACTAAACTGACCTAGCAGGAAATATTAAGGGGGCTCTATAAGAGGAGAAAGACCCAAGAGTGATATAGAACAGAGATATACAGAGACACACCATAGAAAAGACTTCACAAGCCACATAGTGACAATAAAATCTTATCTGTCAAAAATCACTCTTGACATGAATGGCCTAAATGCTCCCATGAAAGTATACAGAGTTGCAGATCAGATGAAAAGACAAAACTCATCCATATACTGTCTACAAAGACTCATTTTGAACCTAAAGAGAATTACTTTTCATGCCAATGAACCTCAAAAGAAAGCTGGGATTGTTCAAAGTGCTAGAATATAGCACTTTGAAAAATGTTGGTGGAATTTTGATCGGGATGGCATTGAAAGTGTGGATTTCTCTGGGCAGTATAGACATTCTAACAATGTTTATTCTCCTGATCCATGAGCATGGAATCCTTTTTCACTCTTGTGTCTTCTTCCATTTCTTTCATGAGTGTTCTGTAGTTCCTAAAGTACAGATCCTTAATCTCTTTGGTAAGGTTTATTTCCAGGTATCTTATGGCTCTTGGTACTATAGTAAATGGAATAGATTCTCTAATTTCCCTTTCTATATTTTCATTGTTAGTGTATAAGAAAACAACAGACTTCTGTGCATTGATTTGTATCTTATCACACTACTGAATTTCTCTTGGAGTTCTAGTAGTTTGGAGGTGGAATCTTTTGGATTTTGGTATAAAGTATCATATCGACTGCAAAGAGAGATTTTTTACTTCTTCTTTGCCAATTTGAATACCTTTTATTTCTCTTTGTTGTCTAATTGCTGTTGCTAGGACTTCTAGTACTATGTAGAACAAGAGTGGTGGGAGTTGGCATCTTTGTCGTGTACCTGATCCCATGAGAAAGAAAGAATACCTAACTTTTATATCAACATGGATGGGACTGGAAGACATTACATCGAGTGAAATAAGTCAAGCAGAGAAAATCAAATATCATACGATTTCACCTACTTGAGGAGCATAAGGAATAACACGGAAGACATTAGTAGAAGGAAAGAAAAAGTGAATTGGGGAACTTGGAGGAAGAGAGGAACCATGAGAGACTGTGGACTCTGGGAAACAAACTGAGGGTTTTGGAGGGGAAAGGGGTGGCGGATGGGAGACCCTGGTGGTGGGTATTTAAGAGGGCACGTATTGCATGGAGCACTGGGTGTGGTGCATAAACAATGAATCTTGGAACACTGAAAATAAATTAAATTAAAAAAAAAAAGCCTGGAGTTGCAGGCTTTTCTGCAGATCAGAAAAATTAGATTTAAGTTAAAGACTGTAGTTAGATACAGAAGGACACTAGATCATGCTTAATGGGGCTATTCAGCAAGGAGATTTAACAATTGTAAATATCTATGTCCACAATATGGAAGCAGCCAACTACATAAGCAAAGTGTTAATGAAAATAAAGAGATACATTGATAAGAATATGTTAATTATAGGCTACTTTAACATGACACTCTCAGCAATAGACAAATCAACTAAGCATAAAATCAACAAGGAAACAAGAGCTATGAATAACATACTGGACCACATGGACCTCATAGATATATACAGAACATTCCATTCCAAAACAACAGTGTACTCATAGTTCTTGAGCATGCATGGAACTTTCTCTAGAATTGAGAGTCAGAAATAAGGTCTCAGTGATACCAAAAGATTTAGATTATTCCCTGCATATTCTCAAACCATATGCTTTGAAACTGGAACTCAATCACAAGATAAAGTTTGGAAAAAATTCAAACACTTGGAAGCTAAAGACCATCCTGCTTAGATGTTTGGGTCAACCAGGAAATCAAAGAAGAACTTAATCAATTCATGGAAAGCAAAGAGAATGAAGACACGTCAATCTAAAACCAATGGAATACAGAAAATGCTGTCCTATGGGGGAAATACATAGCCATCCAAGCCACACTCAAAGAAATTGAAAAATACCGAATACACAAGCTATCTTTACACCATGAAGAACTGGAGAATCAACAACAAATTAGGCCTACCCCATGCATGGGAAGAGAAATAAGATTAGAGCAGAGATCAATGAATTAGAAACCATAGACACAGTAGAACACATTATTAAACTAGAAGCTGTGAGAGAAGGCAAGATGGTGGAGGTGTAGGAGGCACAAAGAGCACTGGGTCCCAGAAGTCCAGCTAAAGAGGCAGAAAACCACTCTAAAAGCAGGCGAACACAACACGAGAGAGAAGAGAATAAGAACAGCAATTCTATGAGCAGAAAATCGGCCACTTTCAGAAAGGTAGGACGTGTGGAAAAAGTGAATTTAAAGTGATGGGAAGAGAGACCCTGGGGGGAGGGACCAGCTCCCAGCAGCCGCAGAGCCACGGAGCACAAAATCAGAACTTTTAGTCTTCTCAGCTGAGGGACATCGCTCCAGAGGCTAACCAGGGGTTCAGCCCTCGCGGGAACAGTGTGGTTTCAGGACCCATTGGGTCACCAAGGGACTAGGGGAGCCCGAATACGGCAGAGCTCCCAGGTATTGGGGCGGAGAAGCTGGCAGCAGAGAAGGAGCCACGCAACACTGCATAGGTCTACCTTGGACTATAGGAACTGAGATATATATATAGATAGATATAGATATAGATATAGATATAGATATAGATATAGATATAGATATAGATATAGATATAGATATAGATATAGACATAGATATAGATATAGACATAGATATAGATATATAGATATATAGATATATCTATATAGATATATAGATATGGCTGTACTTCAAGCGGGGACCCCACAGGAGGCAGCTCCAGAGATACCCCCTCCTTCCTCCTCCGGGAGGAGCAGTGCAGGAGTGTGCAGCAGGAAACTGCTGGTTTGGGGACTCCAGACGGGGCCACGCACGCCACAGATAGAGGCGCTCCGTCATGGGCTAGCTGAGCACAGAGCACGGGCCACAGACAAAGGAGACGGGAGTGAATAACGGCTTTCCTCTGAGGGCGTGTGGAGGAGAATGGCGCCCAGCACTCGCTCCTCTGGGCCAGAGACTGGGAGGCCGCTATTTTCATTCTCAGCCTCCAGGACAGTATGGAAAGCACTCAGGGAACAAAGACTCTGAGAGCAAACCTGAGCAAAGTGCTTGGCCCATTCCCTGGCAAGGGCAGTGCAATTCCGCCTCGGGCAAAGACATTTGAGAACCACAGCAACGGGCCCTTCCCCCAGAAGATCAGCGAGAATATCCAGCCAAGACCTAGTTAATCAATCAGTGAAAACTGCAGAACTCCAGAGAATCTTTCTTTCTCACCTATCTACTCTTACCTTGACAAAATGATGAGGCGGAAAAACTCACCACAAAAAAAAAGAAGAGACAGTAACAATGGCTAGAGACCTAGTCAATGTGGACATTTTTAATATGTTGGAAATAGAGTTCAAAATGACAGTTATCAAGATGCTAGCAGGGCTCAAAAAAAAACATAGAAGATATTAGAGAATTTTTTTGGGAGAAATAAAGTCCCTTTCTGGAGAAATAAAAGAAATAAAATCTAACCAACTTGAAATTAAAAAACCTATTAACGAGGTATGATTAAAATGGATGCTCTCACTGCTAGAATAAATTAGGCTGAAGAAAGAATCAGAGATATAGAAGTCCAAAGGACGGAGAATACAGAAGCTGAGAAAAAGAGAGACAAACAACTACTGGACCACGAGGGGAGAATTCGAGAGATAAGTGATACCATAAAATGCAACAATATTAGAATAATTCGGATCCCAGAAGAAGAAGAAAGAGAGACAGGGGCAGAAGGTATATTGGAGAAAATTATTGTAGAGAATTTCCCTAATCTGGCAAAGGGAACAAGCATCAAAATCCAGGAGGCACAGAGAAGCCCCCTCAAAATCAATAAAAATAGGTCTGCACCCCAGCATCTAATAGTAAAACTTACAAGTCTCAGTGAAAAAGAGAAAATCCTGAAAGCAGCTCGGGACAAGAAATCTGTAACATACAAAGGCAAAAATATTAGATTAACAGCAGACCTATCCACAGAGACCTGGCAGGCCAGAAAGGACTGGCAGG
>JAQQSY010003868.1:0-12680 GCA_028646535.1 Procyon lotor
CCCCCCCCCCCCCCCCCCCCGCAAAACAGAATACCCATTCTCTGCAAGTGTACTTGGAATTTTCTGCAAGGTATACCACATTGTGGGACATAAAAAAAGTCTCATTAAATTTAAAAGGATTCAAATGATATAAGGTGTGCTCTCTGATGAAAAAGGAATTAAATTAGAAACTGTTAACAGATCTTTAGGAAAAAATAAATATTTAGAAATAACACATTTCTAAATAAACTGAGTCAAAGAATCAAATGGAAATTAGAAAACATTTGAACTCAATGAAATTTTAAAAACACCAAAATGCATTACCTGCTGTTAAAGCAGTATATGAGGAATATTTTCTCACATCAAATGTCGATATTAGAAAACAAGAATGATCACAAGTTAATGATCTTAGCTTATGCTTAAAAAAAGTAAAAAAATGAGATTAATGAAACTAAAAGTACATGGAAAACAGGAAATATATCAGTGTGGAAATCATGAAATCTAAAACAGTAAAACAGAGAAAACCAATGAAGGCAAAAACTATTTCTTGGAAGAAATCAATACAATTGATAAATTTCCAGCCAAACAATTAGATCAGTAAGAAAAAAAGAGAAGACACAAATTACCAATATCAGGAATGAGAGAATTGGCATCACTTTAGACTCCAAAGATATGAAAAATATAATGAAGGAATATTATTAACAACTTTATGCTAGTAAGTTCAGTAATATAGATCAAAGTTATTCAGCCTCAACATTGGTAACATTTTGGACCAAATAATTCTTCTTTCTAAAGCTGTCTTGTGGGTTGTAGAATATTTTGCAGTATCCCTGGCTTTTACTCACTAGATGTCAATACCATGTCCCACTTCCCAGTTTTAACAACGAAAAATATTTCTCAACATTGCCAAATGCCCCATAGGTGAGAAAGAATTATGCTGCCCCATGTTGAGAACTACTGAAATTAAATGAGCAGATTTTTTGAAAGGCACAAACGACTAAAACTCAAGAGGAAATAAATAACTTTAATAAACCTATATTTGTTAAAGAGATTAAATTTGTGCTTAAAAACATTCCCACAAAGAAAACTCTACCCTCCATTAACTTCACCAGTGAATTCTACCATTTAATGAAGAAATAATACTGATTCTACATAAACTCTCAAAAAGTTGATAATTGAGGATTACTTCCCAACTCACTCTGTGAACCCAGAATGATCCTAATATCAAAACCATAGCCAATACAAGAAAACTGTAGACCAATATGCTTCAGGAACATAGAAGCAAAAATCCTAAACAAAAATTTAGCAAATGGATCCCAATAATATTGTGAAATGATAACACATAGTCAATCAAATGGTATTTATCTCTGGAATACAAGATTGGTTTAATGTTTGACAATTAGTGTAAATCACCACATCAGCACACTAAACCAGAAAAACTGATCATCTCAATAGATGCAGAAAAAGCATTTGCTGAAATATAACCTCAATTCCTGATTTAAAAAAATTTGTTTTTCTCAACTGCTGATTTAAACAACCCTAGGAAAAGTAGAGTTACAAGAGAACATCCTTAACTTGTTGAAAATTCTCTACAAAATCCCTACAGTTAGCACTATATCTAATGTTCAAAACTAAACTTATTCTAAACTTATTTTATTTGAACTTTTACTAAAGGTTCTAGCCAGTGCAACAGAACTAGCAATTCATACATGCATATGGAAAAATAGCATCCTGACTAGGAAGGAAGAAGTAAAACTATTCGCAAATAGCATGATCATCTACACAGAAAATTTGATAGAATCTGTGAAAAAACTACTAGAAATATTAAGTGAGGTGGGCAAGGAGGAAGGTTTCAAGATCAAGATAAAGTACTCTTGTGTGACTGTGCACTATCAATGACAATTGAGAGTGGACTTAAAGAGCAAAGCCATGTAAAATTGCATAAAAGTATGAAATAGTTAAGGATAACTCTACAAAAAGTGTTCAAGACTCATATAAGGAAAACTACAAAACATTGGTAAGAGAAATTACAGATCTAAACAAATGGAAAAATACGTGGTACTCATGGGTCAGACATTTCAATATTATTAAAATGTTAACTCCCCCAAATCTATAGAGTCAATGCAATACAACCACTTTGGAAAAACAGTCTGGCCATTTCTTTAATAGTTAAAAATACCCAACGATATGGTCCAGCCATTCTCCTACAAGGTATTTATCCAAGAGAAATTGAGAACATATCTATGCAAGACTTGTTGAACGTTTATAGGAATTTTTTTTTTTAAAGATTTTATTTTTATTTATTTGACAGAGAGATCACAAGTAGGCAGAGAGGCAGGCACAGAGAGAGGGGGAAGCAGGCTCCCTGCTGAGCAGAGAGCCTGATGTGGGGCTCGATCCCAGGACCCTGAGATCATGACCTGAGCCGAAGGCAGAGGCCTTAACCCACGGAGCCACCCAGGTGCCCCTGGAATTTTATTTTAATAACCAAAACCTAGACACAACCCAAATATCCACCAACAAATGAATGGAATAAGCAAACTGTGGTATAGCTATATGGTGGAGTACTATTTAATAATAAAAAGGAATGAACTCAATGAGTACTGAACAATGTATAGAAATGTTGAATCACTATATTGTAAACCTGAAACTAATACAGCACTGTATGTTAACTATACGGGAATTAAATTAAACCTAATAAAATAAAAACACTTAAATAAAGAGAATGAGCCATTGATACATATAATATCGTAGATGAATGTCAAAGTAATTATAATATGTGGAAGAAACCTATAAGACAGAGTGAACATACTGCACAATTTCATTTATATAAAATTCTAGAAAATGCAAACTCAACTTTAGAGAAAGGATCTCAATCAATAGTTGCCTAGCGATGGGTGCGGTTCAGTGGAGGTGAATGGGAGGGGACAAGAGGAAGAGATTGCAAAGGGACAAGGTGAAACTCTTGGGGTGAAAGGTATGTCCATTGTCTTGATTGTGGTAATGGTTGTGTGTGTGTGTGTGTGTGTGTGTATATAAAGTTGCATGCTTTATATATGTGCATTTGGAAGTACCATTATAAGGAGAAAAATTCAAGAAGTTACAACGTAGTCTGCTAAGTAGAATGTAATTTCAAAATTTAAATATAATTTTTTTCTTTCATGAGATACAAGATAAGGCAGAATGTTTAGAGTACAAAAGTAACTTTATCCTTGATAGCTACTCTCAAAAATGATTCTGTGAGGACTACCACCAATTATCATCAGTATTATCATCAGCTCCTATGCTGTAGATGATAACTGAACTGAATAACAAAAATATATTTTGTATTATTCCCTGACTTTTTTTTTAAGATGTTATTTATTTGGAGTGTACATGCCTGAGTGAGGGGAGGGGCAGAGGGAGAGAAAGATTCTCAAGCAGACTCTGTACTGAGCATGAAACGTGACACAGTGTTGGATCCCATGATCAATTGATCCCTGAGATCAATACAGTGATCTGCACCAAAATCAGGAATGGGAAGCTCAACTGACTGAGCCACCCAGATGACTTCTAAAGTTTATTAGATAAAGTCAGTCTCTCACTTGTTGTCTTCTAACTACCAGATAGACCAAGAATCTGGATGTGGTGCTCCTTAAGTGACATTTTTCAAGCCCCCCTCCCCAATTATACTGGTCAATGAGTTCATTAAAAAATAAAAGGCTCCATATCTGCAGGTTGTTAAACTTCGAGCTCTCTGGAATTCTGTAAGGAATTTTGCAGCAGCACAAGACTTGTGCATCCTCAAAGTGAATTACTAGTGAGTGACTAGCTTTCTTTTCCCACTCAGTCCCGCTCCTGAAATTCTGCAGTGTAAGGAGTGGTATACAAAGGGAGCTAAGCAAGTGGGTGTCCTCTAATCACTAGTTTCCTGCCCTGATTGTCCACAGAGCCTGGAATCATCCCCCTTCATATTGCAGGCAGAGTAGAGCACTACACCAGATAATACCAGCCACCGCAGAGAATAAGACATAATTGGACCATGAAGACAGACCCAAGAATTCCCAGACACCATCTGGTCAGGTTCATTTCAGCCAATTTGTTTTCCTCGTAATACTACAGCTGTGTATTTTATATATTGAGTTTCTTGGATCCTGTTTCTGCTCTTAGTGGTGGGATTGTGTCATGTATGTGTGCATGTCAATGGGCTTTAAGCCTCACCCTAGAGAAAAATTGGTTTTCGTATTTGACATATTCTTATTAGGAATCCACACCATAGAGGGACTGCTTATGTACTGCTTACATTTTTATAGTTCTCCAAATATGTACAAAGGGCTAAATAATTAGCATAAAACATATAAGAAATAACTTCTCATTGCTTGTTTATAACAAAGAACTTTATGAATACCACTGTCCTTCCAGGCCAGACAAGTCCAAACCCTTGATGTCTTTAATGCAGCCTTTGAAGTCTAGAGATCTCTTGGGCTCATCTGAATCCCTTCTTTAGGTTCTGTCACTGGTCTGGGTAAAAATTGGCTCCTCCCCATCAAAACGTCACCACATGTGGCTTAGGGTGAAGCCTTCATGCTGAGTGCTCATGGAGGGCTTTTGAGGCCCCTGGCTAATAAAGCAGTGGTACTTTTGGCAGAATTTGGAAGTAGGTTGTAATGTATCAATTGTGATCAAGTTATGGCAGGGGACATGTATACAGCCTTCCACCTGCCTCTGATGGTGATAATTTATCATACCGTTTCCTAAATGAACTTGATCAATGTTGCTTGGCCACTGGCCATTGATCAGTAAGCAACATTTTATCACTAGACCTGATTAGAACTGGCCAATTCAATCCCTTAGTGCTAGTATAGTTCTTGGACCTTCTTCAAACATTTATTTCTATTGCTATGTATCTTTCTAGGTTGCTATGTTTGAATCTTTCAGTAAGAATTATTTAATTTGGGCTTTATTATGCTGTCCTCTTTGAGTAATTTATTGTTACTTTAGGGGTACTAGAGGCACCTAATCCTTTCCTGGTTGATTTATGGAGCCCTTAGATATTGTACAGTGTAAATGCTTCAAAAGTAATTATACAAACTGGCTTTGGCAGTTGAAGATAATTCTCAAAAATGATAAGGTGCTTAGAATGTACAGATGTTTGATTGGCCAGCCTAGGGAAGCAATCACCCCTCAGGCCTTAGAAATATGTAATCTAAGTGAGAACTCTACCCATTCAGTTTTGTAAATTGGCCAGAACCTATGGTTAGTTAAATCCACTAAGGGTTTCTCACGCTTAACAATAAAGCAAACACAGGTCTTTCCCTCAATAGCTAGTTTGTTCAACGAGTATTTATTGAGTGCCCACCAAGTGCCAGGCACTGTTCTTTGAGAATACTGCCATGTTCCATGGAGTAAAAAGCCCTCCTGGAATTTACATCCTAGTGGGGGAAAGATAATGAACAACAGAAACAAGTAACGTATTCAGTATGTAGATGTATGTAAAGAAGGGGGAAAGGTGGGGAAAGAGGATTGAAACCTCAAGCAAAGGAGTTTATATTTTCTACACAGGATCACAGAGAACTGCACTGTGAGGCTGACTTAGGAGGAAAGAACTTTAGAGGGGCCAGAGGCTTTGTCTAGTAGTGTGGAGCCTCACCACCTGCAGAGATGGGCATTCTCCCCACAGGGCTTCCCAGTACCCCCATGTGGGACCTCCCTCATGCTCTGTTCTGCTGCCTGAGCTGTAGGCACAGACGGGGGTCATGGGCAGGGTTCAGTCACACACTGTGCTCCCTCAGTCCAGCTACCCATTACTATTTTTCTGGGGTCCTGTTTCTGCTAGCTGCCTAAATCCTAGTTCATACATGAACATAATTTGCCACATCTTCTCTGAACGTTCTTGTCACACCAAAGGTGGAATTTAATGGCTTGCTTTCTTTTCACCTTGATTTGGATTTGGATTTGGATTTGGATTTGGATTTGGATTTGGATTTCATCAAGTATTTGGACATGCCTGCTGTAGGGAACAACCTAAAGTAGAGAGGGCAAAAACAGACAAAAAAGTATCTTTTAAACTACGTCAAGTTCTTTACTGAGAGAGAGGATAAACGAAAGTATCTCTTGCCTATACGTTAGATACTCATGTCTGTGGATTTGGAGAAGGCTTCTTATAAGATGACACAGGGATGATGAAATTTGTCATCTTTCCTTCACATGTTGACATGTGATTAGGCAACATGTTTGTGGCTGGAAGATAAAATATTATCCAATTTTGAGATAAACTTTAAAAATATTCATTTACTTTTGGGTCTCATTAATAGCTATCCAATGAGGGAACCAATGTTGGTCATCAATAACACAGCATGCTGAAAAGCATTTTTTCATTAAGAGTTCATCTGAATCCCAGAGTATGTTCCTGTGGTTTATTAGTTCTTATTTTGCTTTGGTTTTATAGTGCCCTCCTCAAAATGCTGAAAATTTGTCTCTGGTATTCACTTATTATAGTTTAAGCTAGTTATATAAGCACAGGTCAGAAAATAACTTGTGTATGTCCATATTTAAATACAAAAGTCCTTACGTGAGGTACCTAAATGACTCAGTTGGTTAAGCATCCAACTCTTTGATCTCAGCTCAGGTCTTGGTCTCATGGTGGTGAGTTCAAGCCCCATGTTAGACTCCATGAAATAAATAAAGCCTTTGGGTATTATTAGTGACATCAGTCACTAAATAAGAAGGTAAGTTCCCTATAATGCAAATTAACTATCATATTTATTTTTAAATATTTAAAACATGTATATTAGTTGCCTAGAGCTGCCCTACCATGTTCCACAAACTGAGTGGCTTAAAACAACAAAAATGTATTGTCTCCCAGTTCTACAGGCTGGCATCCCTGAAATCAAGGTTTCAGTAGTACCATGCTCTTTCTAAAGTCTCTAGAAAAGGATCCTTCCTTGCCTTCTCCTAATTTCTGGTGGTTGCCAGAAATTTGGGACATTGTTTGGCTTGTAGACACATCACTCTAGTTTCTGCCTCTGCTGTCACGGATTTCTTCCTGTGTGTTCCATTTGTCTTCTCTTTTTATAAAACATGAGTTATATTGGATTAAGGCCCACCTCAATCTAGTGTCACCTCGTCTTAACACGATTACATGTGCAGAGACCCTATTTCCAAATATGGTTACCTTTACAGGTACAGGGGTAAGACTTTAGCATATCTTTTTGGAGAACACAGGTCAACCCATAACAACTAGTATCTTAATTAATGACCCTATTTAACACCAGACTATTGCAGATTTTTCAATAGGTCAAATATATTAAGATAACCTGTTCGTAGACATTCATAAAGATTATTCTTTGTTTTGAAATCTTTGGACTTTAATTGAACTCCATGTATCTGAGTAGTAAAGATTTCACTAATTGCCAGCAATAGATTTAGGATCCATAATTTCTCAGGCAGGTCATAGCCCTATATGCACTTGGAACCAACTGGAAGAGAAGTTGGCTGTCTAGATGCAGTGAACTTGGACCGGTGTCTGCTTCTAATAGAAATACTAAGGATGGGCAGACTGCCAGATTGCTTTCTTGAATAAAGCATACCCTGTGTTTTATTAGCTTGTTTTATCAAAACCTTAAATATGACTCTTTTTGATATCAATAGCTTCCATATGAATATATAATTTTGAAACAAAAAGTGAATTATTTCAATAAACTGATTCATATTTTTCCTTCTCAACGTACTGCAACAATTATGACATGCCAGTAATATATGGATAACAGTTGAACTGTAGAAAACATCCGTATGGTTATCTAAAAGTTAGAATTTCTCTTCTATTGTAAGGTCAACAGTTACACAAGTAAGGCAGGAATTCGTTCACTGGCCTTTTCAGCTGACAGTGTTAATCACGTCTCGAGGCTTTCTGTCATTTCAGCTCCCATGATAGGTGGTTGGTGGTGGACATAGAAAATCCTCTCTCCATTTCTGTGGCTGACTATGGTTATTTCCAAATTTGCCTGGCTGGTCAGAATCTCAGCCCTCACCCACATCATAGGCTGGGACATCTGCTTACACTTACAGATGAGGTTTCTGTCTAAAAAGACAAATTCATTTACATCAGCTCTCATTTTGAATTCAATTCAACGAGCCCAATGAGCTTAGGGCTCGTGAATACTCTTTAGATTGCCAGGCTTTCTTAAAAATGATCAGTAGGAAATGTGGATTTTTTAGGACTGAGAGAATTTCTGCAGAAGTTTTCTGGGATTTTGCCTGAATTTCCAGCCTGACCTCCCTCCCTCCCTCCCATGGTATGGCAACATCCATACCCAGACTCTCCTTTCTAGAACCTACTCTTGAAGCCCAAGGGAAAATATGCCAAAATAAACCCCAGGAAGTGTTATCTCTGAAGACATGCCCCTTGTGTGAACTTGGGGCAGATATTCCTCTCTGGCTCTGTGACAGCAGCTGTTACTCAGTGACACTGAGCTGAGAGCAGCCCAACTGAGAATATAGCCTTGCACATAAATAGATGCATTTCCATGCCTCGTGATAGACATGACAGCTCAGAACGGGAGAGGTCCGGTTTCGGGCCAGAAAGCATCCTCGATAAGAATTCTCTGAGGGTGTCCTTCACCTCCAGAGTTTTTACCTTCCTTTGTACCTACCAAAATTATGCAGTAAAGTTCACTCAAAGCCACCATGTGTGACTGACACATCAGTTAAGACGTGAAATTTCTTATTTGTTGTTTACTTTAGCTTCTGTAAAAAAAAAATATATATATATATATATTTATATATATATAAATAATATATAAATATATATATATTGTTTTTTAGCTATTTAAATACTCTGGAGAATCAGGTTGAATGTTAGAGTCTTGTGTTCCCCCTGCTCCCTGTCAGATGTCTGGATGAAATTGCAGCTCATCCGGCCACCTCCCTTCTAAATCTTTTGGCTTCAGAATTGCCTGGAAATCTTATTCTTTGACAACTTTTAGTTTTCTAGAATTTATCAGTTCTCTTGACTGAGACTGTTTCTCTTCTTACATTTTATTTCTTCAGATTTCCAAATGTGTGCTTTCCACCAAGATGAAAGGAACCGTCCTGGTGTGAGAAGTTTCCCCTCTCCCCCATCTCTGGGGTGAATTCTGGCACCCTCCAGAAGTTTCACTAACATCTTGAGACCTGGGATGGTGTTTGAAAAGCTAGATTTTGCTCATTATTTAGAATGTACCTCTGGTAGCAAATAATATTTTTTAAAATTACCCTAAAGTAAATGCAGCATTTTATGTTATCAAATAGAGCTCTATTTGATTTTATATCCTGACACTTGACTGAATTCCTGGATGAGTTCTAGCAGTCTTGGAGTGGAGTCTTCTGGGTTTTCCACATAGAGTATCGTATAATCTGTAAAGAGTGAGAGTTTGACTTCTTCTTTGCCAATTTGGATGCCTTTTATTTCTTTTTGTTGTCTGATTGCTGAGGCTAGGACTTCTAGTACTATGTTGAATAGCAGTGGTGATAGTGGACAGTCCTGCTGTGTTCCTGACCTTCGAGGAAAATCTCTTCAGTTTTTCCCCCATTGAGAATGATATTCACTGTGGGTTTTTCATAGATGGCTTTGATGATATTGAGGTATGTACCGTCTATACCTATACTTTAAAGAGTTTTGATCAAGAAAGGATGCTGTACTTTGTCAAATCCTTTCTCAGCATCTATTGAGAGTATCATATGGTTCTTGTTCTTTCTTTAATTAATGTATTGTATCACATCGATTGATTTATGGATGTTGAACCAACCTTGCAGCCCAGGAATAAATCCCACTTGGTTGTGGTGAATAATCCTTTTAATGTACTATTAGATCCTACTGGCTAGTATTTTAGTGAGAATTTTTGCATTCATGTTCATCAAGGATATTGATCTGTAATTCTCCTTTATGTGTGTGTGTGTGTGTGTGTGAATTTTTTTTATTATTATTACTATTTTTTAATTAACATATAATGTATTATTTGCCCCAGGATACATGTCTGTGAATCGTCAGGCTTACACATTTCACAGCACTTAACATAGCACATACCCTCCCCAATGTCCACAACCCAGCCACCCTATCCCTAGGGATAGGGTGTAATTCTCCTTTTTAATGAGATCTTTCTCTGGTTTTGGGATCAAGGTAATGCCAGCCTCATAAAATGAGTTTGGAAATTTTCTTTCCATTTATATTTTGTGGAACAGTTTCAAGAGAATAGGTGTTAATTCTTCTTTCAATGTTTGGTAGAATTCCCCTAGGAAGTTGTCTGGCCCTGGGCTCTTGTTTTTTGGGAGATTTTTGATAACTGCTTCAATCTTCTTACTGGTTATAGGTTTGTTCAGGTTTTCTATTTCTTCCTGGTTCAATTTTGCTAGTTTATATGTCTCTAGGAATGCATCCATTTCTTTCAGATTGTCAAATTTGCTGGTGTATAGTTGTTCATAATATGTTCTTATAATTGTTTGTATTTCTTTGGTGTTGGTTGTGATCTGTCCTCTTTATTCATGATTTTATTAATTTGGGCCCTTTCTCTTTTCTTTTTGATAAGTCTGGCCAGGGGTTTATCAATCTTATTAATTCTTTCAAACAACCATCTCCTAGTTTTGTTGATTTGTTCTACTGTTCTTTTGGTTTCTATTTCATTGATTTCTGCTCTGATCTTTATAGTTTCTCTTCTCCTGCTGGGTTTAGGCTTTCTTTGCTGTTCTTTCTCCAGCTCCTTTAGGTGTAGGGTTAGGCTGTGTACTTAAGACCTTTCTTGTTTTTTGAGAAAGGCTTGTATTGCTATATACACTTTCCTCTGAGGACTGCCTTTGCTGTGTCCCAAAAATTTTAAACAGGTGTGTTTTAAAATTCTTCTTTAATTTCCTGGTTGACCCATTCATTCTTTAGTAGGATGCTCTTTAGCCTTCATGTATTTGAGTTCTTTCCAAATTTCCTCTTGTGATTGAGTTCTAGTTTCAAAGCATTTTGGCCTGAGAATATACAGGGAATGATCCCAATCTTTTGGTACTGGTTGAGACCTGATTTGTGACTGAGGATGTGGTCTATTCTGGAGAAGGTTCCATGTGCACAAGAGAAGAATGTGTGTATTCTGTTGCTTTGGGATGGAATGTTATAAATATATCTGAGATGTCCATCTGGTCCAGTATGTCATTTAAAGCCTTTATTTCCTTGTTGATCTTTTGCTTAGACGATCTATCCATTTCAGTGAGGAGGGTGTTAAAGTCCCCTACTATTATTGTATTATTGTCTATATGTTTCTTTGATCTTGTTAGTGTTTTATGTAACTGGCTGCTCCCATGATAGAGGTATAAATATTTAACATTGTTAGATCTTCTTGCTGGACAGACCCTTTAAGTATGATATAGTGTCCTTCCTCATCTCTCATTATAGTCTTTGGCTTAAAATCTAATTTATCTGATATAAGGATTGCCACCCCGCCTTTCTTTTGATGTCCCTTAGCATGGCAAATTGTTTTCCACCCCTTCACTTTAAATCTGGAGGTGTCTTTGGGTTTGAAATGAGTTTCTTGTAGACAGCATATTGATAGGTCTTGTTTTTTTATCCATTCTGATACTCTGTGTCTTTTGATTGGGGCATTTAGCCCATTTATATTCAGGGTAAGTATTGAAAGATATGAAATAAATAAAAATAGTAATAAATATTTATAAATATAATAGTTCTTTTATTTCTTCAGAAAAGGCAATACAATGGCACTAAATTCATATTGGGAATGTTGCCTCAATTTTTTTTTAAAGATTTTATTTATTTATTTGACAGAGAGAGAGAGATCACAATCAGGCAGACAGGCAGTCAGAGAGAGAGGGAAGCAGGCTCCCTGCAAGCAGAGAGCCTGATGTGCGGCTCGATCCCAGGACTCTGAGATCATGACCTGAGCCGAAGGCAGAGACTTTAACCCACTGAGTCACCCAGGTGACCCTGTTGCCTCAATTTTACTTCTCTGTGCATCCTACCTTTCAGAAAGTGGTCAATTTTCTATTCCTAGAATTGCTGCTCTTCTTTTCCTCTATCTCCTATAGAGTTTGTAGGTATTCAGAATGGTTTGATAACTATCTAGCTGAACTCCTGGGACCTGATGGTATTTAGGTCTCTTACTCCTCTGCCATCTTGCTCCTTATAAGAGTATTTCTGAAAGACAGTGTCAGCTTAGAGACCACAGTGAGGGGCACAAATAAGGGAAGAGGAGGTCACTGCAAGATCCAATATTTTTTAATTAAATGGTGATCTTATTTACAATAGTGATCTTATTTAGTGATCTTACTTGGAGGAAGAGATCATTCGCTTAGGAGAATCACTGTCAGGGGTAAAGAGTCATAATTTTAGAAGCAATATTTCTTGAAATACCAGACAATAAATTCAGGAGGGGGATCTTCATCATTTTCCTACATTCTCCAACCCCATGTTGCAATATGAAGACCAAAGTTTTTATAGGCCCTCAGGAATATCATTTCAGAGTGGATTCACATGGTAAAGAAGGACTGGTGGAGTCAGAATGGCTAAAATTAACAAGACAGGAAACGACAGATGTTGGCGAGGATGCGGAGAAAGGGGAACCCTCCTACACTGTTGGTGGGAATGCAAGCTGGTACAGCCACTCTGGAGAACAGTATGGAGGTTCCTCAAAAAGTTGAAAATAGAGCTACCCTACGATCCAGCAATCGCACTACTGGGTATTTACCCTAAA
>JAQQSY010003869.1:0-12680 GCA_028646535.1 Procyon lotor
TTCTAAACTGTATTACTTTGCTGCAGAATTTCATCTTTGTAAGCAAAAAACTGCCCTATAAATGAATAGCTTTCAAGGCTGGAAATGAAAATGGGAAATGTGCTCGTGTAATATATGGTATATTTATATGCACCAGGACCGTCTCTTGTCTGGTTTCACTGCCTCTGTGCTAATCCATGTGTAGCATCTCCACTGACTAGTTTGGATTGGCTCTGAATTATACACGGTGGGATGAGAAATGGATGCATGAAGCAATATGCTTCTTTAATGTAGGTAGAAGCTAAATGTGCTTTATGAACAGAACACTCCAGACTCATCACCTCTAAGACATCCACCTGAAGTGGTTCTCCCAGCTTCACTTGAGTTAACGTTAACTCACTTGAGTCCCTTTATCCTGGACACCATTTCTCTTAGTGACTATGGGTATTTCATTGTTAGACTCCTGGCTGGGCTTAGAGGCACACAGTCTATGGCCATTGAGTGATTTTCCTGCTGTGTGTGAAGGTGAGTGTCCCTTAGAGGAACTGGATCTGGGTCCTTGGTCTCATCAGGATCCTCTTTCTTAACTGAGGGGACCTACCTAAGTAGAGAGACACAGCTATGATACATGTTTTCCCATGATTTGAAGAAAAATGCTGAGTAACAGTTTCTGAGCCATCAAATAAGTCTTTGGGGGCGACTGGATGGTTCAGGGGGTTAAAGCCTCTGCCTTTGGCTCAGGTCGTGATCCCAGGATCCTGGGATCAAGCCCCACATCAGCCTCTCTGCTCCACAGGGAGCCTGCTTCCTCCTCTCTGCCCGCCTCTCTGCCTGCCTCTCTGCCTGCTTGTGATCTCTTTCTATCAAATAAATAAATAAAATTTTAAAAAAAACAAGTCTTTGACGGTATTAATTTCAATTAATGGTATTAAAAGAATTTAGTTTATATCTGAAGGTAATTTTTGCAGGACTTTTCAGTAGAAGAAGCAAGAATTATAAATATCAGTTAGCCAGCTCTAGTATTATTGTATACCCCTTTGGAAAAAATATTACTGAGAGCCTTGACGTTTATGTATGATGAAGAAGCGAACACATCTTTTTATGGACAGCAGCAATCCTAATTTCATGAAAATATTTTTTAAGGGCATAAGGAGCATTCAGCTAGATAAAGGTGAAGTGTGTGACTTCAGAAGGAGAAGGACTTTTTTCAGTTTAAGAGAGAAATAAAATAGCAGATGCTATTCTGAACTTTAACTTATTTCCCAATAGTAAAATGATCCTCATTTTTGCAGTGGAAGTGGAGTTATTAGGTCTTCCTAGATACATTAAGTTCCATTCAGCAGTTACTGTCAATTGTCTATTTTTAATAGGAAGCATAATCACGTAGCAGTATGTAATTAAATTCATAAACTATTTGCATTTTAGTATCGTTGCATGTTGTGCCCCCAATAAAATAGACCAGATCCTTTTTTTTTTTAACGTTTTATTTATTTATTTGATAGAGACACAGCGAGAGAGGGAATACAAGCAGGGGGAGTGGGAGAAAGCAGGCTTCCCACTGAGCTGGGGGCGGGGGAATGTGATCCCAGAACCCTGGGATCATGACCTGAGCTGAAGGCAGACGCTTAATGACTGAGCCACCCAGGCGCCCCTAGACCAGATCTAGTGAGTAGACCATTTGTGCATCAAACTGCTTCATTTAAGTCAGATAGTTAGCATTTTATTTTACAGACCCTACTGTTGTACATACATGTGCATATTCTAGATAAATGAAACTGACACGATGTAATCAATGAACTATCTGCTATTTTAGAGTCAGCGTATGAGGCACAGCAATCACTCCGCGGAGAACTCTCCAATTGAAAGACGAAGTCTAATGACCGCTGATGAAAATTATCACAATGAAAGGGCTCGGAAGAGTAGGAACCGCTTGTCTTCCAGTTCCCAGCATAGCCGAGATCATTACCCTCTTGTGGAAGAAGATTATCCTGACTCATACCAGGACACTTACAAACCCCATAGGAACCGAGGATCGCCTGGGGGATATAGCCATGACTCCCGACATAGGCTTTGAGTCTGCAGAAGCAAACAAAAAATTCATCTATTGACAATTTGCCATTGCACTGCTAGGATAAACCAATCATCTTAACGTGGCAAGTATAGCACAGTATTTACTGTGCTTATGGGCTGTTGTCATATGATGCTAAGTAAAGGGCAAAAAAAAAAAAAAAAAGTACATTATGCCCTTAAGTCCAGATGGTTATTAGATGCCCAGTCATATAGATATTTTTAAGCTCAGCATTTACATAACAGTACCTTTTGTTTTCTTCATTAGATTTAGACACATCGATTTGTAATTTTAGGGTACTTATCAAGGCACATATAAAATAATTTCCCATGCTGGAAATTCCAAATGGCCAGTTCCAGTTGGAACCAATTTATAAACCAATTCCTGTTGGAATTTGGGCGAATCGACTAGAAAGTCTACTTGAGCATGTTGCAGCCAATTTAAAAATTTGAAAAAAAAAAAAAAAACACAAAAAAACCAAAAACCTAATTAATAAGAAAATCAAAATACCCAAAGAAGCCAAAACCAGGTATGGCATTTATTTGCTGGAAGCTAAATTGACACTTAAAGTTGGAATGTATAAACATTTTAACATATGTTAATATTGACAGAATGGCTTTTCAAACTTACCAAAAGTATTGATAGTGCCAAAAAAACCCCACCTCAAATTAGTGCAGAAATTTTACACTCTTCTCAGATCTTAATATTTTTGTTTCTTTCCTGGCACAGCTATTGAATTCAAAGTGCTTTGCTTTTTGTTAAGTCACCACTGTTAGCTTGTTTGAAGTTGGCAGAAAAAAACTCAAAATTTCTTTAGCAGTGAGAGAGAATAATATAGAGAAGCCCAGTCATAGCTGGTCACAGGAAATGGAAAACGGGGTGTTGTTTCCCCTTTCCTCGCTCTGAGCACAACTACATATAACCAGGAATCTGGAGTCAGACAATAAGGATGGGCACAGATCCTCCTCAGTGCGAAGCTAAACATCTCCAGTTGGGAATTCATCTCTCCAACTTCCCACAAACATGGGCCGGTATTTCCTGCCAGCACGATTGCATATCTTTCCATTGCTTCATTCAGTCCTGTCTTTGAATATGTGAATGTTCTAGCCCTTCCCCAAATTCTTTATAGTCATGGTAAGGACTTTTGTTTTACATGGAAACATTCAATTTTGATATTGAAAGCTGCATTTATACAAAATGATGAAATGAAAAATGTGAAAACAGATGATGAACTTAAAAGCTTGCAATAAAAAAAAAAAGCTTGCAATAAAAAGTAAACTCAATAGATTCAGAGTATATTTGTTCACTAAAATTACAGCATTTTTATTGTTGAGAATTATAAAGAATTTGGAGATTGAGCTGCCTTATTTCTAATGAACACTCCTCTTCATCTGTTGAGTCTTGACAGTTTTTCCAGTGACTATAATTACAGAATTGGTGACCTTCTGTCTCATTTTATCAAGGAAGCCTTAGATTCACTAAGATCCAAGGAATTATTGAAATTGACCCTTTTATACAATACACGAATATCTTTCAGAAAAGACTCTTGTTTCTAAAAGTCCCCAATGCGTGCATTTTCGTAAAGCCCCAGTAGGACGAGCATAAAAATCCCTTTCTACTGGTACATGTCATGAAGCTTATATTTGAAAAATAATAATAATTGATTTCTATTACCTTATTTTCCTCCCATGTCTTTGAATATTTAGGCTTTCAAAGTATACACCCGTTAAATAATTTTCCTGACCATGAAAATAAATTGCATATTCTTGATTAGTTATACATATCTTGAACCCCATCATGACCTCCCACATTCCCTCCCTTCCTGTTCACTGCGCATACTCCATTATGAACCTGTTTAGCTATGATGAGGATGCCTATAATTATGTAAGTTATCTCACATATTTGATACAATTGAAAATACGGGCTCAGTAAATTCTAAAAGTTAACATGTGATATTGGCTTGTGAGTTTCTTTGTCATCTAGTGATGCTTACAGAATTTTCAGTTAAGACGTTTAAAAGAGCTGTATCCATTAGACACTTTAATAGACATTTAACCTGCCATTACCGAATATTTTGTTAGAGCACAGAAGAGCATTTTCCAGCAAACGAAAATATATTTATTACATGTACAGCACATATTTGCATGAGAAAGAAAACATTAGCTAAAACATTTTTCTATATGCTTTACTGGTTTCTTGTTCGTGCGCATTAAAGTATTTAATTGCAAAGAGTGCACCAAGGTGATAAATTTAGACTAGACAGCTGTTCAGCTTTTTCTGTAGTAGCATTAGCAATCTGGTCATTTAACTACTTTAAGATATTTACATTTTATGGCAGGTAGGTGCAACAGCATTTACATATATTTCCTAGTCAGCAAGATTACCATATCCTTTCAATTTTTAAAAATCACTTGTTTTTAAAAGCCTCTCAAAGCCTTGTTTCTAAGTCTTCCATGTCATGCTGATAAAGAAAGAGGTCCATTCAATATCTGTGCACAAAACCAATTGTCATTTACCATCAAGTGTCTGTACCTGTTTTGCTTTGCATTCTTATTCAAAAGCTACCAATCTTGGAAAGGGTATAATGTATATTTTCTTGATGGATATATTTAAAATTTTACTTTGATTTGGCATATTCTTTTCCATTCTTTTTGTAATGAGTTTATCTTTTCCAAATAAATAAGAGATATACATTTTCCTTTTTTTAAGTGTTAGAGTTTACTGTGTAAATGATACTAAAATACAGATATATACTAAATGAAAGTTTTATTTTTGCCAAGCATATCAAGCAACTTTGAAAAATACGTATTCCACAAATACTTTGTTTTTAACTGATTTCATTTCAAAATAGCAAATGGTAAGCAGGAGAAACAAGTCTTACAGTGTTTTGAGCCTGTTTTACCTCATATAAATCACATATTCTATAACTTCAGTATATGTAATATCAGAATATGTAAATTACATATTCTGTAATTTCAGTCTGCGAACATGTAACACTGTAGACTCATGTGACAATGTGAAAATGTAGTTCTGGAAAAAAAGAGAATGCAATTTCTCAATCCTGATGTTAATTCACAAGGCTATAATGTGACTCCAGTATTATAATCAACAATGTTATCTTGTTTACTCCAGTATTTAAAGCAACACTTGGAAATATTTATAAATGACTGATGATTCTCTCTTATCTTTATACAGTTCTATTGGAAAGCAAATTGAAATTAACAATTTGGACTGATAGTCTTTCCTAATAAGAGAGTCTTAATTATGTGACGATATGTCATTGCACTTAGTTCTTAATGAAATGAATTTTTTAAATATAAAACAAATTATAAGAAAATTATTTGTTCCCTTTCAATAATTTGTTAATTACTTTAATTATTATTGTTGTTGTTTGCAAAATGTATTTTTGGAATGTTAACCTCTTTTCATACCTGCATACTTGAACTTGTCTTTTGTGTGGGGGCCTTAAAATTCATAATAGAAAGCTAGGGCAGTGAAAGGGAGGGAGAGAAGGAAATTATGCCAAAAGATAGTTTGCAAATTTAAACCCTGAATGAACATATCATAAAATGTTGTTGAGACCCAGGATGTCAGTCAAGAATGTTTCTAGGTAACCTTAATTTGCATGCCAGTGTATTTTTTTAGTTATACAATTTTATTTTGCTATTTGCTAAAAAATAAAAATGATGTAATGCCACTATAGAAATTGCCCTATATATTAATATTTATACTACCTCTTCTCTAGAGAAGACAATCTGTCTTTAAAGAGAAAAACACTTTTCAATAAGTAGTGATCAAATTTATTACACTTACTGCTAACCTAGCTGCAAAACTAAATGCATAAATTCTTAAAATATATTTTCCCTTTAAATTTTAGACTGTTTCCAAAATAATCTTGTCACCCTTCATTTCTTCCATGTTAGTGAAGTTTTCTTTGGGTTGGTTCAGTTTATCAGGACACAAGGTTAACTTAAGAAATCAGTCATCATAGGGAATGAAACAAATTGCAAGAGAATTGCCTTTGTGTGCAATTTGCTATAATGTCTAGCTCAAAGCCTAAAGGGTAGATCCAGAAACTTATTTCCGTGCAGCTGGTTTTGAAAATTCAAATTTTGTTGATCCTTAATGTCTCCTGTGGACAGTTAGCCATTTCCTATGTAACAGTATGCATTATCTTGGACTCCTATGTCACTGGAGCAAACTCCACATAAACGTTCTAAACTTATTTCTTTTATATTTCTGCCTTTGTGTTTCATGACAATGTTGCATGTTGTTTTCTTTTTAATTATATAAAATTCATCTTTGAATGACTATATGAATGAAAACATTATAACAAATTATGTAATAAAATTTGTTTTATTAGTTCCTCATACCTTTAAATATTGTTAATACTCTGTTACTAAGTTACTTACTCAAACTGTGTCTATAGGGCAGAGAACAGGCCACCTCTTTACATAATTATGATCAAACCAGTCAATACAATAGTTGTCAGTAGACAACGAGGATAACTTTTTTGTTGTTGACTTAACCAGTCAAGTTAATAAAAACAGTAAAACTGGTTTATATGGGCAGAGAGCTACAGCAAAAATTACGTTTTAAAGATTTCCTCTTTTATTAAAAAGAACTTTCTTAGATGAAATACATCCTCTTATAGCAACTATTTTTATCTACTTGTGGATGACTTAATCCCAAATGCTTCCTGTAATTAAGGGACGGTATGAGAAGACTAGAAAACATCTCATTTGATAAGCTTGAACAAGGGCTGTTAACTCCCAGTTACCATAAGAAACTTACAAATAAGAGTGACTAGCAAGAATGTTGGAGAGTCCTAGATATATCTGAAACTTTCCTGTTTCTTTTGAAGTATGAAAAATGTTTGCAGAAAGATGGTAGAAAATGTTACTAATGAATTTAGAGAGGTCTAGGGAGTATACTGATGCCTCCTCTTTGAAAATTATAAGGAATTAAAAGGAGAACTATGTGAGAACACAAAGTGGCTGGCCTCTAGCTTTCAATACTTTGTAAGTGTTCTTGGTTATGTTTTGAACACTCAAATTTCTCAACAAATGGCTATGTCTGTATTTATGTAGGGGCCACTCTTGCCCTACTTGCATGCCATTTTCACACTTAACTGAAGTTGATGTGAATTCTGTATGCATAAGGGATGTATCGAAGATGTAGGATCATTAATGCTATATTGTTGCATACTATTTTTCATATGCCTTACAATATTTTCTGGGACATTATTAAAATGAAAGCATTTTATTGCCAAAATAAATCTATGTTGTTACTTCTTATCTGCATTAGCAGTAGAAAAATAAATAATGTAGCAAAACATATATTGTATAGTACAAAATTATAAAAGATATATATTTTGCCAATAATATGAAAATAGATTGAGGAGAAAGAAGCACATTTGTTATAGCACAAACTTATAACAAAATCCACTGTTAAATTTGGCAGTCGTATTTTTTAAAAGTATATAGATTTAATTCTAAGTTTTATCAGATTTATTTCATCTACCATCTTTTTTAACTTGCTGCTTGATACTTTTCCAGCAATTTAGTTCATAGCCTTACAGTCTGTGGATGTAATTTATTTTACTTTATTCCCTTGCATAAAACTTATTAAATGTTATTTTGTGATAAGACTCATACTATATTTACTGTTCTTATTTCTGCTCCTTCAGTAACAACTACAAAAACTAATGGTATGTGAGCTCATAGGGCTTCTCTAAAATTTGGACGTGTTTGAAATGCTTTATATTTTTCACAGCCTAAAGTCAGAATGATAAATAAAGATGTCCCAACAACAACAAAAAAGTAAAGTATTTAGGGATTCTTTCATTTGTTTTGTACTGAATACTATTTCGAAACATAAGTTAAAGCCATTAGCCGGTTGTTGTTTTTTGTTTTTGTTTTTTTGAAGGGGTGGCGGGAGGGAAGAACATAATTTTATTAATACTAAAGATAAATGAGGCAAGTTGATGTAAAAAGATTTTACCAATTATTCTGAGGGCTGTTGATATCCTAAGCTATTGCTATATCTCCAGGTACAAAGTGGAAAAAAAATATTGCCTTTGTCAAATAATTTTTTCCTTTCTTTAAATTTTAGTTATTTATCTTAATAGTTTATCCCCCTTTATTTTTCTTATATAGATAAATGTGTAGCATTCTACAAGGCATGCTGGGTAAAATATACTATGCAAATGTGTACAGTGCTGCATGTTTTGTTCTCCCTCTGCTTTAGTGGCTTTAAAGAAAAAAATGTGTTGTTATTTTTGTGAACAAAAACATTTAACAAAGAAAATTCAGAGTGCATGCATAGAGTATCCTAATTTCTATGGATTTGTTTTATGGAATTTAAATGTGTTCAAAACAACTGCATTAATTTTTTCTTTTATATAATAAATGAGAAAACACTGAAACCAGCGTTATAGCTCTGCTTTATATTATTCTAGAGATATTTATATTATTTTAGAGCTATGTTCCTATACCTTTTGCAGGAAAGAAGTCTAAACATTTGTTCTCACAGCCCAGATTCAAGTAAGTGACGATTCCCTGAATACTCTGCTAGGTGCTATGAGTCATTACAAAAGAGTATCATGTTAGGAAGAGTGTGTAAATTAAATACACCCAAAATAGAATATATTAAAATATATGTGCAAACAGGATCAAATACAATATAGAAAAATAAACTAGATAAACTAGAAATCCCTAAATGATGAATATAGGAGTTATCAGACGTTTCCAAAGGTATCCTGTACCCATAAGCATCCCATGGATGGCATATAACTTGTGACTTGATATTTCATGCACTCAGTGTCAGGTGCCCATGCTATGACTTGACTGGCATTTGACTTTTCTCTCATTGCAGTGCACAAGAAGTTCAAAAGAAAAGTGTACTGTGTTGATTATTACCCTTGCATTAGCATTACACAGTGATTTATTGCAGTCAAGTTATTTCACAAACATTTCATTTAATCCATCTGGCCATCTGGAAAATAGGGCAGAGATTATTAGACCCAACTACAAACGAGGAAACCAAAGATCATTGTAACTTTTCTCTGCAAAGTACTTTTACCTAAAAATACATATATCAAATGCTTTTAAGCTAGCATACAAAACAATGCCAGGACTACAGTTAATGTTGACTGAATGAATGGTACTTTTGTTATTGGAGAAAGATTATATAGGGCTGTTCTATCTATTAAGGCATTTCAACTCACAATCCAAAACTCACAAATGGAAGAATTGTAGCTCACTGCAAGGGACTCTGTCAACCTGGCCATATGCCCGAAGCCACCCCTCTCGTCATCAACACATCTCTTCTACTAGGATGGGTTGTGGAGAAACATCTTGTTGTTCTGTCATACAACCTGCAGATTAGTATAGTGGTTAGACTGTAGGCTGTAACTCTTGCCTCTGTTCAAAGCCTAGAGCTGGCAGTAACCAACTATTAGCTCGGGGCCATCACTTAACTTGCCTGTACTTCAATCTGTTTTTGTAGAGCAATTTTCCTTGTGGTTACAGGTCACATTCTCTTGTTTCTTTGCATGTCCAGTAATTTTGTTATTGGATTTGAGATATTGTAAATTTTCCACTGTGGATGACTTGATCTCTAAAGAATGCTGGACTGATTTTGACAGGCAGTTGTAGATGAGTTTGAGCCTCTCGTGATTTGTTTTGGAGCTCCTTTAGGACTGATTTAGAGTAGGACTTTTTTCCTTAGGCTAATATAGCTCCCCTTCTAAGGTCTCTGGGGTATGTACTGAATGTCTCATATATGTAGTGCGTACTCTTCACTCTGACTGAAGGGAACTCCAAATGATTCCTGGTCCTTAGTGAGCTCTAGGAATCATGATGTTTCACAGCTCCCTGGTATTTATTTTTTTCTAAGAAACTGGCCAGCCTCATGAGGTTTCTGCACAGATAAAGGTTGATATGCAGCCAAAGACTCAACGGCTCAAACCAAGTGGATTTCTGGAGATTTTCTCTGTATAGCCCCCTCTTCTCAGCCGCTCTGCTTCACAAATTCTAGCTACCTTGATCTCTTCCAACACTGATTCAACTCAAGGAGACTGCTAGATTCAATTTGAGTTCCCACCTCCTCTGTCACTGGCTAGGAATTACCTCCAGGCAGAAAATCCAGGTAATGGTTAGACTCATCTCATGTGTGTCTCTTTTCAGGGATCACAATCCTGTGCTGTGTGTTGTCCAATATCTGAAAACAGTTGGTTTCTATATTTTGTCCAGTTTTCTATTTGTTAGTGATGGCAAGGCAAGTCTAGACCATCTATTCTAATACCTGGAAGTAGAAGTTTCTTTAATGACATTTTGCATGCTACTATAATCATGGATAAATTAATCTTTAAAAAATTTTATAAGTAATGTTTTCACAAATAGCTTCACACCACTCAACAAACATTTCCAATTAATTTCATGGTAGTTCCATATTTGTATTCCATCCATAGATCCTATACTTGGACAATATTGCATTAGGCAAATTCCCTTTTATTCTTTTTCCTTTTTTTTAGATTTTATTTATTTATTTGACAGATCACAAGTAGTCAGAGAGGCAGGCAGAGAGAGAGGAGAAAGCAGACTCCCAGCTGAGCAGAGAGCCTGACGCAGGGCTCGATCCCAGGACCCTGAGATCATGACCCAAGCCGAAGACAGAGGCTTTAACCCACTGAGCCACCCAGGCGCCCCTCTTTTTCCTTTTTATGAGACACTTAGAAAATAATCTGGGAGACAAAGCCCTAACTTTGCAAGTTAATATGAATATGGCAACCATTTAATAAGTGGACAGAGATATGTGGTGAGTTTGCAAAGGGTCTTAGAGCTGCTAAAAGTACCACCTCAGTATGCAAGAATGGAAATATTAAAGAGTCGATGTAAATTAATTATGCAAACAATACCTTTGCTTTTCTAAACAGCCTAGAGAGTACTTTATTATGTAAACATAAACACAACATAAAATAGATTAATATAGTAATTTTCTTTCCGTTCATATGTCTCCTCTAACTCTGGCTTTTCAACCATAAGCCCCCCAAAAATCAAAGGACTTTTTTCTTGCACAGCTCTTCAAAAAGAGACACGTTTTAGTTATCAGTGTTACCCTTTGCTTTACAGGTACAAATTTTCTAGCTCAGTTAAGAACTGTAGACTCTCTGGGCCTTACTTGTATTTTCCTATATATCGAGATAAGTTATTTTATGGCTAGTAGATGTGGAGTGAAAAGATGTAGTTGATGGTTGATTTTGTCTAATTCCCTTCAGCTTTTGAGGATGGAGTGTCAGAACAGTCCAAAATGCCTTTCACAGCTTCTCCACTTCTTTCTTTTTCTTCCTTTACCAAGGTTCAGGAGACTAGAAGTGGATGGAGCTGTTCAGATTTCTTTGTAAAAGAGAAGTAAACACCCTTAGTCTCTTTTTTTCCCCACCTCCTGCCTCTAACAAGACTGGAGACTAATTATCAGATTATCAGATGACCTTGTCATCGTTTGACCTAGAATCAAAGAAAGACCTTAGAGACAAACCCACTGCTTTTCTATACGCAAAAATAGAGGCCTAGAAAAAAAAAATAACACATCGAAGTAGAACTCGGTCTGATATAACGCGATCTAATGATTCACTTCTGTTCTAGTTTTCAACTAGATATCCCATAGCAGAAGGTTGATTAAGTACACCGTGACAGTTGCATAGCATGGAACAAAGTGATTCTAGGTGGACAGGCAAGACTGGAAGGGCAGAGAAAATATTTGGCCAGGTGTTTAATCAGTTTGGAATAATGGAACTTGCAGCTGCAAAGGCTAGTTGGGGCCGTATTCTGGAGAAAAAGGAGTATCTAAGGTATTTGGACTCTTCTGCTCAAACAGTTTTAGTGGCCACCACAGATTTTTTAATATAGGATCACTTGATCAAAATCGTTGCTTGGGGCAAGATTGACTTGAAAGTGGAGGGGGATTGGAGAGGGAAGAGCCCTGAGGTCCAAAGACTTCTGTAAGGCGACTGCTATAAGTGATAGTGTAGATAACGCCACTGGCTTCAGCTGGATGTCCGGGGCAAGCGGTTTGAGAGAGACGTGAAGCTTCCCTCACAGAACCCCACCCCTTATGGGGCACAACGTGGAACTTTTGGTGTAGTGCGTATGAAAGGCTGGGGATGGGCACTAGGCACTCAGCATATTTACATTATGGCTCTGTCGAGGAAACGCAAGGAAAAACAGAAAACTGGCGAGGACGTTAAAACAAACGGGCAAGAGCGATCTGTCATAACCGCAGCCCATACTATCTCGATCCCCGCGCACACTCCCGCAGCCTACAGGTCGCCTCGTTATACAAATAAAAGAGAGCCAAGCAGGCGCCCTTCCCCAGGCTCCGCCCCTCTGGCCGCGCGCCTGCGCCCTCGCGTCCCAGCCGTCTCGCCTCTCTCCTCCCCCGCCCGCGTGGTCGCCGCCACCGCAGCCGCCCGAGGGGAGCTGGGGGAGGACGGTGGCCCGCGAGGCTCGTCGCAGACAACGCGGCGGCGATGTCCGCGAGCCAGGCGAGTGCCGCGGCGGCAGCGGCGGGGCCTCGCACGCGGCAGGGCGGCCTGGGCTTCGGCCTCCCTCCGGTTCCCAGGAAGCAAACT
>JAQQSY010003870.1:0-12680 GCA_028646535.1 Procyon lotor
AGTTAGTCCTCTATAGTTACACCTCTAGCTGAGTATTAAACACAACAGAAAAACACCTTCATTTTTGTTGCCTTTTCATTGTATTCACTACACAAAACATTTTGCCTAAAGAAGAACAAGTTTTGGGGCGCCTGAATGGCTCAGTCGTTAAGCGTCTGCCTTCGGCTCAGGTCATGATCCCAGGGTCCTGAGATTGAGCCCCGCATAGGGCTCTCTGCTCTGCAGGAAGCCTGCTTCTCCCGCTAACATTCCCTCTGCCTGTGTTCCCTCTCTTGCTGTGTTTCTCTCTGTCAAATAAATAAAAAAAAAAAAGAAGAAGAAGTTTTGGGTGCCTTGGTGGCTCAGTGGGTTAAAGCCTCTGCCTTCGGCTCAGGTCATGATCCCAGGGTCCTGGGATAGAGCCCCACTTCGGGCTCTCTGCTCAGCAGGGAGCCTGCTTCCCCCTCTCTCTCTGCCTGCCTCTCTGCCTACTTGTGATCTCTGTCTCTCTGTTAAATAAATAAATAAATAAATAAACAAACAAACAAATACTCTTTTAAAAAAAGAATGACTTTCATTAAGAGAAGATCTTCATTTGGAAATAATGCATACAACGTTAGAATGGTAAAAAAATGTATGATAGATAATATTGGATGTTGATAGAGATTATCTTATTTAGACATGAAAATATCTCTCTGCAGAAGACACAACTTGGAATCTTTCTATTTATTACTTCAACCTATGCCTGTGTGCTTATTTAACGATCTTTCCGTCCATCCATCCGTCCGTCCATCCATCCATCCATCCAACCATGTTTCTCTCTCTCTGAACTGTATGGGAGGGGGAAAAAAAAAAACGTTTTCCCTTCACCCTCTTAGGATCTGTATCTGGGATTTGTGAATTAAACTAACAGAAGACAGATCAACAGAATAAAAGGTGTATGTTTATTTATTGATACTGATATTTTTGTATGCATAGGAGCGTCACAGAAAATAAGTGAAAACTCAGAGAGGCAGTTAGACTCAGGTGCTTTATATGCCATTTTAACAAAAGGCAATAAATTGTGGAGATGTGACCAAAGGAAAAAGGGGTTGGCTCTTAGGAGCACCTTCACAAGGGAAATTTATGTCCTACTTGTAGCCGGGAAGGAGTAGGGCAGAGAGTCCTTCTTGCATCTGCTGCTTCTCGGTTGCTTTCAACTCAAAATAATCCATATGGCAAAGGGGCATATTTTGTGGTGGTGTACTCTGATCATCCATGTATGTATGTATGTATCTATCTATCTTTCTATCTGTCAATCAATCATTCCAAATCTCAGGTTCCCCCACAATATAGTTGCATCTATAAATATGTACAATTATTATGGGAATGCTCTAGACAAGATCCTCAATGCGTGCACTAAAACTTAGTCCTTTCATGAGTGTCTACAAAGTGAAGAACTTACCCCATAGTAAATAGTCAGAATAAAAGACCTAGACAAACAACTTTTGTTTCCTAACTTCCAAGGCAATGCGTTTTCATTCCATCAGTTTTCTTTACTATTTTGAATTTTTAGAGTCTAAAAAAAAAAAAAAATGACTTGCTTTCTTAGGCCCCCGGGAACATTAAAGAATCCATTTAGATTCCTCATCTTTAATTTGTTCTCAGGCCAGAATCTCCCATCTCCCAACGAGAGGAACAGAGAGATACTGAGAAAGAGAAAGTATATAATCTTTCTCTTTCTACAACTTTGTAGACTGAGAAACCAAAGAGCTTGTCAACCAGGCACGTTAGAAGTCGCACACAGCTCAAGGAAGAACCGTGAAAGTCTTGATTCTTGGAAACCTACTTTTACCAACTTGGCTTGCTCTCACTGTCTCTGCCTCCTCCTGCTGAGTTCCCTTTTGGCAGATTCTGTAAGTCAGGAGGGCACAGTGGCTCATTATTCCATCTTTTTCTTCTTAGCTGTGCTCCTCTTGACCCATTCCTGCCTACTGAAGTTGAAAATAGCTATGCCTCTTTGATGCAGGAGGCAGAAGTTGTAGGTAGTCCTGAAGAGGAACATGCTTTGCAATCAGGGGAATTTTGTACTTCCTCTCTGCCAGCCCCACAGTACCATCCTGGGTAATTCGAGCCAAGTGACGACTTCATATCCTACATCGGTAGGATACAGCTGCTCTGTGAGGGGATTCTGAGGCTTCCTCTCTGCTGTGTATGACTTGCTGATGTCCCCAAACAAGAATATTAATCACTCTTCATTGGAAAAACTGCTTTGCTCCCGTGACAGAAATTTTTACCTACGTCTCTATTCTTGGTTTTGTGTTAACAAGTAAGTGGGCTTCATCAGGGCCAATGATGTTTATTTTGAAGATAGTAAGGTCATAGATGGAGGAGAATTTTCACTGGATTTCTGGGGACAGAAAACCAGTTAAGGCATCTACATATTATTAAAAAATCTGAAAATTAAAGACTAAAGTGCAGGGGACACTAATCATAATACTATTTTTCTCTATTTACTTAACCTGTCTTTAAGTTTTTGTTTTGGGTTTTTTGTTGTTGTTGGTTTTGGTTTTCGGTTTTTTTTACAGAGAAAGAGGGAGAGGGACAGAGAGAATCTAAAGCAGGCTTATGCTCAGCACAGTGTCCCACAGGGGGTTCAACCCCACGACCCTGAGATCACAACCTGAGCCGAAATCAGGAGTCAGATAACTGAGTCACCAGGTGCTTCCCTCTTTAGGTATTTTTAAAAATAATTTTAAAATTATTTTCAGGGGCGCCTGGGTGGCTCAGTGGGTTAAAGCCTCTGCCTTCGGCTCAGCTCATGATCTCAGGGTCCTGAGATCGGGCCCCCCATCAGGCTATCTGCTCAGCGGGGAGCCTGCTTCCCCCTCTCTGCCTGCCTCTCTGCCTACTTGTGATCTCTCTCTCTCTCTGTCAAATAAATAAATGAATAAAATCTTAAAAAAAAATTATTTTTAAATTTTTAAAAATATTTTTATTTTTAAAATATTGTATTTAAATTTTAAATTTAAATTCTAAAATAAATTTAAATTTAATATTTATTTTATTCAATTTAATTATATTAATATATTTAATTATATTAATTATATTATGATATGCCATATTATAATGTAATTATATTAATTAATATAATTAAATTAATATTTAATTGATATTTAAAATAAAATTTAAATTTTAAAAATTGTAAATTTAAAAATAAATTTAAAAAATACAATTTAAAAATTATATTTTTAAAATAAGTCTAAGAGGAAATCATGTCTTTTTTTAAGATTTTATTTATTTATTAGAGAGAGAGCACAAGCAGAGGCAGAGGGAGAGGGGGAAGCAGACTCCCTGCTGAGCAGGGAGCCCAACTCGAGGCTTGATCCCAGGACCCCAGGATTATGACCCGAGCCAAAGGCAGACACTTAACCAGCTGAGCCACCCAGGTGCCCCTAATGTCTGTCTTCTTAATTTCACAAAGACATTTTGAGCTTAAAATAAGCCTCAAGTATGACAGCATTTTGCAATAATTCACAGCCACATTCACTCATATGGGTAACACTCGATCCTGGAGACGTTGAAAGGCCTCAGGCTTCTTGGCCCTTGGATTTCACTCTATTTCCACATCCCTCCAGACTTCAGAATTTTGGACAATTTAGGACCATCAGGCTACACAAACTGGCCCAAAGATCCACAGTATTGGCACCACCAGAGACCTTCTGAGAAAGGGCAGAAGCTCAGGCTCTGACCACCCAAGATCTGAATCCAGGTGTTCACTGTGGCAAGAGCTCCAAGAGATTCAATGTAGGTGAAAGTGTGAGCAGCACCACTTTTCACATTTCCGCTCAAAGAAGTCGTCAACCTCTTGGGTGCTATAATGAACTTGAGAATATTCCTCCAAAGAGGCATTGACCCTGGGTGTTGGGAGGAATTCATGCATGCCTAACGCTTTTGGAATCTTGCCTAGTCTTCCGGCTAGGCTGTTCTGGGGAGCAGATCTCAAAGTGCATGTTCCCATCTCGCCTTGCTAGGGTCTCATGGGACCCATGTGAGGAGTTCCCAGATTGTTCAGTCCCCTGGGGATATGAGAGCAGAGCATGTGGCAGTCAAAGGAGCAGAGTAGCATTTAGAAGTGAGGGGGGAAAAAAGCAAGTGTGTCCATTCTGTACACATCGCTCACCTCTGCAAAGCATCCTAGTGAAGATCTTCATCTTGAGATCTTCATCAACTGGAGATCTTTGGGGAACTAACTGTGGGTTCGTCTCCTCTGTCAGGTGAACATTCTTTTGGGGACTTTTAAATCAGCCCATGAGGAATAGAGCTTGAGGGTCAACCCAAAATTGGCATAATGTGATGTAAAGAGGGAGCTAGACAAAGACATTCAACAGGAAGTGAAATTGGGGACATCATGCTTTTGGACTGTGTTGGAGGCGTGGTGTGTAGGAGACCGAGGTTGGGACGTGGGGTCAGAGGAAATGGGACTGCGTCCCACAATCACACTCCGAGCTGTGTGACAAGGTACAGGGTCCCTTGACTTCTGTCATTGTCTGCTTCACCAGCAGTAAAATCAGGATGAACCATGTGACCTTGTAAACAGGAGAAGGAATATGGAAATGGAAGATGGGGAAAAAGGTTTTCTATGGTAACAGGAAGAGAAGCTTTTACCTTAAACTAAAGGTCCATAGGCCTGACTAGGTGGTGTGAAAGAATATAGGCTCTGTGCACTTGCCAGACTGAATGAGACGAATGGGGGGCAGACTCAGCCACACTGACGACCTTGGGGTGTATTCCGGGCCTCCCTGCACAAATGCCGCTTGGCTCTCCGCCCAAGCATTGTTCAGAAGTAGGCACTCAGTTTTGATCAGCATCTTTCTAAGCAGCGTTGAGAATAACTGAGCTCCCCTTTTGCAATGCCAGATGCCCTGAATTCAAGTATGGACAGAAGGTTCCATGTTGGGGGAGCCCCTTTGTGAGCGGTGCTCATGAAGACAACAAGCAGAGGAACGGTAAATGTCAGTGACTGTTTTCAGCTCTTGTGTTTTAAGACGCTGTGTTTGCAGTGGATGCTTGGTAGATGGGTAAAGTCAATGGATAATCCTAGCCCTGTGTCCTTTTCTTATGGTTCTGTGAGGAGCAAATATACTGATATAAAGGTGCTTCCAATACTGTTTGCCAAACAGTAATCAGGTGTAAATGTAGCGCTTTCCTCATAACCGTGTCTAAAAGTACAACGCCTTCCCACCTCACCCCATATTTCTTGTATATCACGATGTAATATACAATATATTTTGCTTAGTTACTTCGGAAAATGTGTCTTCTTACTTTTTATTTATTTACTTTTTTGTCTTCTCTTTACCTAAAATGCAAGCTCGATTTAGGGCTAGGAATTTTGAAGTGTTTCCTCAGCTGTATCCCTTACACCTAATACCGTGATTGACCCAAAATGGCAATCTATTGTCCACTGAGCAGTCAACGGAGGAAGAGAATGAGTAAATCAGTTCAGAAGTGAATAAATAAATGACCGTGAAACGTCTAGTGCTAAATCCGAGCCTTGTGTCACCAACTAACTGGGGCAAAGTTTATCTCTTAGATTAAGAAGAAAGACTTTTCCAGTTTTGGGTCAAAGCATTGGAAAAGTTGCAAGGGCAAGAGACATTAGGGAGAAAACATTTTGAGTAGCCCGTTTCGATGCAGACGCATGATTTCCCGTACGAAGAGTCAAGTCAAATAGGATGCTGGTATTTCACAAATGCTATTGAATCTGAAGGATTTCTTTACAATGGTTAAAGGAATTTGGCATTCAAATGGGACTTTAAAGTTTCTCTTGACGGTTAAGAGTTAAGATTGTTCTGTGAATTCGTGGATTTCATTTGCTCTTATTATTGTTTGTTGCACTCTTTGGTTATTTTTTGGAGCCAGACATGCACTTGCATGCTCAGTAAGGAGAAGGCCTGCTTTAAGGGACCTCAAGGATTAGGAGGGGGGTGCCAATTTGATGGAAGGTGGGTTTTCCAAATATACTTATGTTGTGCATTTCTGGTACCCTAATGGCTTGAAAAAGAGTGTTAATGTTAGCATTCTGGTTAAAGAGTCCATCTTGTGTTTTCTTCTCCTCCTCCTTCGTCCAAGATATTAAGAGACCTGAAGTTTTCAGCTCTGTGAGTTTTGGAAATTGTATAACCCTGTGTAACCACAAGCAAAATCAAGGGATAGTGTCTTCCTATTATCCATTTTTGTCCGTCTTTGTGCTCTATCTGCAGTGGCTGTTTTCACTATCAATTCATTTTGCCCATTCTTGAAATTCACACAAGTGGAAACCTACGGTATATTTGTTTATGGCTCTTTGTTTAACCTAATGATTTTGAGATTCAGACATGTTGTTTAATGTATCAACAGTTGTCTGATTCCCTCGGGCTGCCGTAACAAACGACCACAGACTGGGGAGCCTAAGACACATTGATTTCTCCCTGTGCTAGAGGCTGGGAGTCCAAACTCCAGGTGCGGCAGGGCTGGTTTCTCTTGAGGCCTCTCTCCCTAGTGTGTGGACCCCATGTTCTCCCCGTGTCCTCACAAGGTCATCCCTCTGTGCCTGTCTGTGTCCTCAGCCCCTCTTCTTACAAGGACCCTAGTCCTATGGGATCAGGACCCACCCTAGTGATCTCATTTTACCTTATTTACATCTTTAAAAACCTTATTTCCTAATACAGTCAGAGTACTGAATTCCTTTGCATTTCAGTATATTAATTTGGGGGTCAGAGGGACGCAGTTAATCCCATAGCTATGTCTGCTGTTTCAAAAAAAAAAAAAAAAAAGCCAAGTTTCCATCTTGTGTCATTTCTCTTCAGCTCAATGAATATCCACTGGATATTTTTCTTAGTACAGAAACAGTGGTGAAAAGTTTTCAGCTTTCTTTTATTTAAAAATCTCTTTCATTTTTGAAGGGTATTTTCATTAGATATAGAATTAGGGAAGACTACTTCTTTTCTTTCTGCACCCAGAAAGCTACATCATTGTTTACCAGCACGTTGAAAATTCAGTAAACATTCTTGTCATTGTGGTACAAAATAAAAGGTCTTTCTAATTTGCCTGCTCTCAAGATTTTGTTTTGTTTTTGTGTTTTGTCTTCAGCATTTTGATTCTTTCTGTCTAAGCATAGTTTTCTTTGTGACTATCCCACTTAGGCTAAGTTTGTTAACCCTCAACAGGATAAATACAAAGAAAACTATATTTGAGCATAGGGTACAATTGATATTGTTAAATAATTTTATGAAGGTTTTTTTTTGCCATCATTCCTTCAAATAACTTCCTTTTCCTGCACCGTTATTTTCACCTCTCTTCCTGTGACTCCAAATCTACATGTGTGGGAGTTTCTGTAAGGTCAATGAGACTCTATTCATTACTTTCATTCGTTCGTCTTTCTCCCACTCAGTGTTTAAGATTAGGTAATTTCTAATTATCTCTGTTATGTTCTTCTGCCATCACTAGTCTTTCCTTAAATCAACAGGGGAAATTTACTTTCATAGATAGTGCATTCTATTCCTTAAATTTCTATTAGGATCTTTTTTTTTTTTCCTAAGATTTTACTATTTATTTGACAGAGAGAGAGAGAAAGAGAGAGATCACAAGTAGGCAGAGAGGCAGGCAGAGAGAGAGGGGGAAGCAGGCTCCCCGATGAGCAGAGAGCCCGATGTGGGGCTCGATCCCAGGACCTTGAGATCATGACCTGAGCCAAAGGCAGAGACTTTAACCCACTGAGCCACCCAGGTGCCCCTATTAGGCTCTTTTTTATGACTGCCATTTCTCTGATGGGAATTCACAACTGTTCACTCTTTAAAACCATCTTTTTCCTTTAAAACCTTGAACATAGGGGAGCCTGGGTGGCTCATCCCGTTAAGTGTCTGCCTTCAGCTCAGGTAGGGATCTCAGGGTCCTGGGATCCAGCCCTGCGTCTGGCTCCCTCCTCAGTAGGGAGCCTGCTTCTCTCTCTCTCTTTACTCCTCCCTGCAGCTTATGCTTTCTCTCTCTTGCTCTCTATCTCAAATAAGTAAATAAGATCTTTTTTAAAAAAATTAAAAATAAATAAGTCCTTGAACATAATTATATAAGCTGTTTTAAAGTCCTCCTTGCCTGACACTTTTCAGCATGTGGGTTCATTCACTCGGTGTCTGTTTCTATTGACTGTTGTTTCTTGTGGTTATAAAGTGGATTTTCCTGTTTCTCCTGAACTATCAAGTGTTTGGTTTCCTTTTTTTAAATTTTATAATGGACTTTATGGAGCATGAATGATAGAGTTTAGGGTCTGTAATTTTCCTTTGAAGAATAGGAACTTGTGTGCTAGCAGGCAAAGTATATATATATATACACACACACACATATATATAAAACATTATTGCGTGATATATATCTTAAATTTCATAACATCCTAGGTTCTGGTAGAACAAGTTATATTTTGCACTTGGTTTCCTTATAGTATGAGAAGAGGCCTACTTGTAATTATTTTGGAATTGTTAACCAATTATTCCAGCCTATTTAACTGAAGGATCTGTTCTTCAGTGCTTTTAAATTGCTAACATGATGCACAATAAATGTTATGTACTAAACAGTCAAGTGTGTTTCTGTGGTCGTACCCATCATTGTTGACATATCTATTCCTGAGCCAGTAACATTTCATCTGAATGTGGCTGTAGCTTTGTAAGAAGTTTTCAACTCTTCTACATTCTAAATTAGAATTATCTTCTAAAAAAGAAAATTTTGGTCAAGTTTTCTTCCCTATAAACTTAAAATAATTTTGTCACATTTGTATAATATGAGATATTTGGTTAGAACTGAATTAAATTAATGCGTTTCTTTGAGACATACACGATATATTTGTCATTTGTCTGCTTTCCTTATTTAATATTAAGTATGATTTTGGGGGGTACCTAGGTGGTTCAGTCAGTTGAGCGTCTGACTCCTGATTTCTGCTTGGGTCATGATCTCAGGATCTGCACATTGGGCTCTGTGCTCAGTGTGGAGACTGCTTGTCTCTCTCCCTCTGCTTGTCCCCCTACTCAGACTCTTTCTCTCACTCTCTCAAATAAATAAATAAAATCTTAAAAAAATATTAAGATTTTCTATTTTTACTTTTACATATGTAATTATAGTCTGGTGAGTTTATTTTAAACTTTTTTCTGGCATTGCTGCTATAGACAAAATATTGTTTTCATCATATTTTAAAACTACTTATTTATAGAAAGCTTAAAAAAATATTTTTCTTCTAAGTGACCATTTACTGGACTCTTCTTTACTGCTGACATTTTGTCTTGGTTCTTCTAAGTGGATAATCATTTTACTTATATGTAAAATCAGTTAATGTCGTACCTGATAATAATATGCATTAGTTCCTTTTCTTGTTTCATTGTTTTATGATAAAGTGTACAAAATGATGTCAAGTAAGAATGGCGATAATGAAGATCTTGTCTTGTTCTTATCTTTCCAGGCTTTTAATTACCTAAGAGATTTTGAATTGAAATACAATTGGATCTTGCTCTTTATTCTTATAATAGATCTTCAATAACTTGAGTGAGGTGATGAGCTTTCATGCATTTGAGAAATCACTTTATTTTCTGTAAATGGCCTTCTATATGCTATCCCTACATTTTATATTTTTAAATATCTAAAAATATTTAAATTACATACTGTGAAATGCACAGATCTTAAATGTGTAATGAGCCTTGATAAGTATATATACTCATGTAACCAACTGCCTAATTGAGATGGAGAACATTTTCAGTGCCCTAAACAAGCTGTCTTTCTGCCAATCAGTCTGCACCATCTGTTACAATCAGTTTTCTCATTTCAGTCAAAGATTGGTTGTTTCCCTTTTCTTGAACTTCATATACATCCGACGATATGGTATCTAGTCTTCCATTATTTCACATGTCAGTCGTTTGCTATTTTTCAGTGCTGAGTAATATTCCAGTATATGAATAGACCATAGTTCACTCCTTCTACTGATGGGCATTTGGATTATTTATAGATTATGTTTATTATAAATAAAGTTTCTATGAATATTCTTGCCTATGTCTTTTTATGTACTGAAAGAGAGATTATTTCTCTTTGGAAAAAGTATATAAGTATGGATCAGTATGATTTTAAAAGAAATTGCCAGTTTCCCAAAGCAGATGAATTATATCCCACTTTCACAGCAATATATAAGTACCGTCACGTGATTGTCATTCTTTTTGGTTTCAGGGTTTCCAGTTGATGGGAAGGTTTCTCTTTTTGGGGTTTTAATTTGCATATCCATATGACTCATCTTCTTAAGTACCCCTTCGTATAATCATTGGCTATCTCTGTAGTTCCTATACTGAAGTGTCTAAGACTTTTGCCCCTTCTTAATGGGTTGCTTTTCATTTTTCTTTTTTAAAGCTGTTTCTTTTTGTTTTTTAATTCTGGATCCAAGTCTTTCATTCTGTATATGTATTGCAAAAATATCCTTGCAGCCTGTGGCTTTCTTTAGCTTATGAACTCTATCCTTTGATGAGCAAGAGATTTTTACTTTGACAGAGAACAATTTGTTTGCTTTGTTTGTTTCCTTACTTTTTGTTTGATTCTTTTTACATCCTTTCTAAGAAATATTTGCTTTTGGAATAGCAATTTTTATTTTATTTTTATTTATAAGCAATTTATAGCAATTTTATTTATAGCAATTTTTATTTATATAAAATTAGTCGGACTAATTTTATATGGTCCGACTGTATAAAATTTGGATTGCATAATTGATAACAAAAGGGATGCAGAAAGATGCTATATTCTAGATAAAACAAATAATAACAAAATAAGAAGGTTTCTCCATTCTAAAAACATCAGCAACCCAATGTAGGGCCAAAGTGTACTAAACAAGTGATCGACTCAAGGGAGAAACTCATATATCAGCAATTTTAGTTGGAAATTAAAGAGTTCAACGTGTTTAAGAGTAAGAAGAAAAAGAAGTGGACACTACATTTTGAATGATATAATTAATAAGGATGTGTCGTGAGATGTCCACTGACTTTTGTAGCTACAAAGAATCTGTTTGAAGAACACAAGATACATTTACAAAAATTAACCATGCCCTAGGTTATAAAAGAAGTGTCAATATTTTCCAAAAGTTCAGTGTCATACTCTGGTCTGCTTCTCTGGTCTCTGTTCTTGGCAAAAGAAAATTCGAAGTTAAGACAATGTAATAAGTTTAAATGTAATAAATTCTGCCGAGCCACTGGCTTTGTTCTTGGTGTCCCAGGGTCAAGTAACCAAGGTGACGATTCGCAAGCCGTACGGAATGTTTTGCTTACTTTCGTGTAATACTCGTCCAAACTGGGAACATTCAGGGAGCTGGTGGAACTCTTATGGGGAATCCACAAGTAAAGTGAAAATTGTCCAGCATTTTTAAATGCACCAGAAAGGAAAACAGCAGCACAGCATTGGCACTGAGGGCCTTGGGCTTATAACACTGAAATAATCTGGCCTCTGCTTCCTGAGGTTTTCATGACAGCCACCATTCTTAGACCAGTATTCATGTGTCTAAAGCAAAAGTTTAAAGTTCCCTTTTCAAGATGGTGCTATTGCCCTCAAAAAATATGGCATTGCTCTGTATTACTTAGTGTAACTTTAAGTGTGATTTTTCTCAAACTCAATCTATGTGAATCTTTAAAATTTTTGTTTTCATCACATCTGAACTGTCACTATAATAATACGTTACCTACAAAGAATCCATGTGCAATAATTTCCCTTTGTATCCTAAGAACATCGACTACCCTAAAAACCAAAGGGAGAATTTGTAGTCTTCACACATAGACGAACAGAAATCCCTCCAAAGATGAGATGAGCCAGAAATTACATTAAATAGTGGAAACACAGTGGATGGTGTTCTTAATGAAACCAGCAAAAAGTAATCAAGTAATCATCTCTATCCTTCACTGTCTACCTACCATCCCCTATTTTATTTTCTTTATTTACTTCATTTTATTTCATTTCATTTTATTTCATTTCAGTTTAAGTCCCTTTACTTTAAACATTAACACTGTCAGTCCGATTTACCTTTTTTTGGCATCTTGTCAAAGCAGTTTCGTGCTCTTTAAGGGCCATGACAAGCTGGAGTCTGTCTTTTGATCTGTCAACTCCATAAAGAAATGGACCTCCAAGAATGCGCTAAATAAGTACTCTGCTTGAAACGGGAAAAAGCTGCTCAAACATAACAAGAAGTTGGGGACAAATTAAAATGTTCATATTAAATAGACACATAGATTACGCTGGGAAATGTACGATGTTTCAGTTCCCATCTTTAGCTTTCTTCCAGATGGTGATCTTGAGTTTAAAGATTCAGGATGTGTATATAGATGATTTTTTTCCCTTTTTGTTTCTGATCAAAGTGACACATTGTCAGGATTAAGAGACTTTGTTGCAAGTTTCGGCTTGTTGCTTGCACATGGTGGCTGGCTCCCTTCTAGTTCTGCCTCCTCTGGAACTTTGGTGTTGATTCACTGAGTTTTCAGGGAGCTCAGCACCTTCCGACTGCGGGGAGCCGTCAGATCCTGAGGGTGGAGAGGTGAGCACCCCACTGCCCCTCCACGACAACAGTGCTCCTCGTTACAGAGAGATAGTGCACCCGGGCGTGCACACACACACTCACACACAACTACATCAGGAACAGGAAAAGTACGCCTCGGCATAACTTGCCGAATGTAATAACTCCTAGG
>JAQQSY010003871.1:0-12680 GCA_028646535.1 Procyon lotor
AGTGTAAATATCCCCCCCACATACACACACCGTAATCTTTGTTTATACCATTAGTGTGCCCAGCAAATCTTTCCTTTTCCATATCACAAATCCCACCAGCTTGAGCTGGCATTAATGAGGTTTTACTCTGCTTGACTCTGGAATGCTGTCAGAGACAGAGCCCTCCCGTTGTCACCAGAATGCTCTCCCGCTGGCCCCCATTGCCACAGAGACTCGGGGTTTACTCATCAACCTATACAGGAAAGGGGAGTCTCCGCCAGGGAGGCTGAGACTCCAATCTGTCCACCTGTCCAGGTGGCTGAGCACCTAGAGAGCTAGGTTATGAAGATAACCAAACAGAACCCCCACCCCCTGGTCTCCACAGCAGTTTGCATCCTTGTAATTATTTCCTTAATTTTTCAATCACTTGTCAGTGCCTGTCTTCTTCACCAAACTGTAAGCTCTAATGGTTCAGGCATGTGTTTGTCTTCTTGCCTAATTTAATAGATGCCTATCACCTGTCTGACTGATGTGTCATGAGGAAAGTGCTATGACAAAGGACAGGCGGAGTTTTGGGGTCTTCAGAGCCTGCGGTGTCAGGGAAGGCTTCATGATCAGAAGAGCAAGCGATGTGCTCAAGCTGGGTCTTGGAGGGTTGGGAGGAGTTTCCAAGGAGGAAGAGGAGAGAAAGGCATATGTGCACAGCCGAGCCATATGAAAGAGTGCAGGATATGGAAAAGCATGGTGTGCTTGGGAGAACCGGAAACTAACCAGGGTAGATGAGTAAGACCAGCAGGAGGTTACAACTGCAGAGGCTGACATCAACTATCTCATAAGGGATCTTGAATACCAGACTAAGGAATTCGGCCTCTGCCCTGTGGGAAACGGGAAGCCAGACCAGGTTCTGGAGCAAGAGTAGGCTGGCCAGACGGGACCTCTAACCCTGCATGGATCCCGGGGCTGGCACTACTGCCCTGCCCAGCATCACTGTAACCCGTGCCCACTCTACCATTCTTGCCTAGGTGCGGTGCCCAGACCCGTGGTACAAGTGTTCATCGCTGCACCAGGGGAGTCTCAGCCACCCAAGACCTGCCAGGTGTTCCTGTCCTGTCGGGCCCCCAACACCAGTGACATAACCTATAGCTGGCGACGGGAAGGGACCGTTGACTTTGGCATGGAGCCAAGCAGCCTCTTCACGGATGGACAGGTCCTGAGGGTTTCACTGGGACCAGAAGACAAGAGCGTAGCCTATTCCTGCATCGTCTCTAACCCCGTCAGCTGGGACTTGGCCACCGTCACCCCTTGGGAGAGCTGCCATCGCGAGGCAGGTATGCCAAGGGCCAGGGGTCAGTGGTGGAGGGATCGGGAAGCATCAAGCCCCTTTCTGACCCCGCCCCCTCCATGTCCAGTCCCAGGAAAGTCCTCCTACAAAGATGTGCTGCTGGTGGTGGTGCCCATCTTCCTGCTCCTGACCCTGGCTGGTCTCTTCTCTGCCTGGCACTCTTGCTACTCAGGTAGGAGTCCTGCAGGGGCCAGAGGTATGCGGAGGAGGGGCCATCTGCAGGAGAGGAGAGCAGGGTTGGACCTCCTCCATTTCAGGCTTCTGATGGTTTGCCCTCCTTACCTCTGCCAACACACCCCCTGACTCCTACTCTGGTGTCCAATCAGACTGATTTACGTGAAGCTTCATTTGTGGTTCTTCAAATGAACTCTTGTCTTATGTACCTCTTCAGGCCTTTGCACGTGCCATTCTACCTGTCTGGAGCACGTTTTCCACGGTTTCCCACCCAATCCCCCTTCTTCATGTGACTATCTCCTCCACAATCTCCAAGGGGCACCTGCTCCAGGAAGCCTTCCTGACCTCCTCCCCTTGCCTGGGCAGGGTGGGTGTTCTTCCTTTAGTCTCCATTGCTTACCCTAGTCACAGTGCTCACTGCACTTACTCTCCCACTGAATTCTCAGCCCCTTAAAGGCAAAAGCTGCCTTACCACCCCACCGGGCATCCAGCAGTGGTTCCTGGAACAGCGCTGGTACGGGAAAAGGTTTGCTGAGTGGAAGTCTAGATGAATCCCAACCCCTTCTTGCCTACCATTCCTAGGAAATGCTCTCTGAAAGGAGAACCTTTCTCGCTAGGGGCTAAAGAGGCCTCCTTCTCAAGGAGAAGAGAGCAGGGGAAACTCCGAGGTGTGGCTGAATTCTGAGCCATCCCTCCAGCTCAGCCCCTACTCAGAATGCCCTGCCCCTGATAGAAACACCCCACAGACCTGGGCTTTGTGGGGACGGCCACCCCAGGCTGTCTGGGATGGCTTCAGGCCAAGCCAAGGATGCTAGATGCCAAACATCAGTGGGGTAACCTTTCTGATCTCTTTGCCAGGGAAAAAGCAGAAGGACGTCTGTATTGACAGAGTGGCTCCAGAGACTGAGAACCCCCTTGTGTAGGGTCTGGATGAAAGAGGATATAAACTGTTGCCTGGGCCATCAGGAAGCCCACTGCCCAAGCACAGGACGCTCTGGAGCATAATTGCTGTCTAGAAACCACCATGGGCCTTGTGCCTCCCCTGAGACTCCTGTCCCACCTCCAAGAGCAGCATAGACAGCCATTGCACTGGGAGCTGCCAGACAGAAAACACTAGCACAACCTTCCACAAGCCCCCCTGCCCCCGCTCCCACCCTGCTCCTGGTTTTGCTTGGGGCAACATAACAGACCATCCCCTCAAAGACATTGGAAGTTCTCCAGGATCCACGGGGACGTTGATGGTCTCAGGCATGGACCGCCCCCAGCATTGCTCATGAAGTATCGTTGTGGGCAGAATTCGTCTCCTCAAAGTCCATTTGTTGAAGTCCTAATCCCCACTCTCTCAGAATAGGACTGTGTTTGGAAATAGGACCTCAAAGAGAAAATTAAAATGACATGAGGTCATTGGGATGGGCCCTAATCCCATATGACCGGTGTCCTTACAAGAGGGAGAGACACCAGGGATGCACACACAGAGAAAAGGCCATGGAAGGACATGGAGAGAAAGAAGACACCTACAAGCCAAGGAGAGAGGCCTCAGGAGAACCTAAACCTGCTAACACCTTGGTCTTGTGCTTCTAGCATCCAGGACTATGAGAAAATAAATTCCTACTGTTGAAGCCACTCATGCTGTGATACCTTGTTATGGTGGGAAGACCAGTGCAATTATTAACTCACCGGCACCGAAGGATTGCCTCCAGTCTGGGTCCCAGACTCTGGGAGACATTAGCCATTGAACTAAGAGAGAAACTCTGAACGACCCACTTCCAGCTCTGGCCTCAACCCAGCCCCAGTAGTTTGAGACCCTGATGTTTCTTGATATCTGAGACATTATCATAAGAAAAGATCTAGAAATTGATGAAGGTGAGGGATAGGGGACAGGGGATTCTCTTTCCAGCATGAAGGACTTTCAGGTCATCTGAGTTCGTGGACCCTCAAGGGTAATTCTCAGTTAAAGACGATCAAGGAATGGTTGACATATCCTGGTTGGGATGGGTGCCATTTTGTAGGTAATGCCTTATGAATAATGTTTTCACCATCGCCGCTGACCACCACACTGGGGCTGGGGTTTGAGATTCTCTCTGCACTCTCTAGCACAGTGACCACTGAAAGAGATACTAAATTTGCCCCACCAACAGAAAGCTCTTGCTCAGCTTTAAGAAAAGCAGCTCAGCCAGAGTGCCTCCGCCTGAGGCCAAGAGGGTGAGGAGCCAGGAACAGCTGGGCAGGAAGGCAAGTATGGAAGGAACAGGTGCTGAGGCCTCCTAGAATCTGCTACACTCACTTTCAGATGCAAGTGCAGAAGATCTCATGCTCAAGGGGAAGAGACAAAGAGTGCACCCCTCAGTGTGAAGACAGCCAAGGTCACTGTCTCAGACAAGCATGCGGGATGGAAGCTGTGATTGTGGCCGTCTTTGGAAAGCAGTAACTGACGATAAGTGGTTCTGTCTGGGAAAACTCTGGGACCTCACCATTGGAAACTTCTACTTGGGGGTTCGTGGATGGTGAGATCCCCCATTACTCCCTCCCAGGGGCAACCAGATTCTTTTCTGGGACCTCCCTCAGGGCTTGATGAGAGAGAGGAAGGAGGCGTTGAAGAAACAGGGGCAGGCTGTGGGGTGTGTTCCTGGGACAGCTTCCTTCGCTACACCGACGAGGTCAGTCCTGTGCAAGGATCTCCCCTCCTTCCCCCAGGTGCTGGGCGGTCACCTCACCTTCGTCAAACGCTCCGCACAATCGGCCTCTAGATTCATAGCCCCACTCCTCCACTCAACTCATTCTGGAATTTCCCCACCTTCTGGCTCTGCTCAGAGGTCCGAAGCTGGTCCTCTTGCCTTACCCGTGCCCACTTTCTCCCCCCACCTTCCCCCGGAGTCCTCCCAAACAACGCACATGACCTCCCAACCTGGCAACTTGGGCTGCCTCTTCCTGTCACCTGGAGGCTTTCCCTGTGGCCACTGATTTCTTATGCAAAGCTGTCCTCGGTCCCTAAAAATGATGTGAAAGAGAAAGCCCAGGATCTAGCAATGAGCCATGGTGGTTATGTGGGGGAAACACACACACACACACACACACACACACACACACACACACACACACACACACGATAGCCCCTACCTTTCTTCCCTTCACCTCCTGGGCCCCACCTCAGGTCAGAGCAAATCTGGGTGGGGTGGGACCTACAATTCTCCCTTCGTGAGTTCACACTTAGTGACCTTATTAAGTGGTTTGATGGGATGATGCCTCAGGGCCTTTTTAAATTGATCCATGCTGCTCAAATCAATTGATATGCCCATCCCTTATGATTCACCTGTCAACTAGTAGACTAATTAATCCCCTCCACCAAAAAACTCAGAATACTTCTGAGAGAGCGATGTTTGTGCTAACAAGCATTGGATTGATGGTGTAAAGGTCACACACGACAAGTATCGATGGAGGGATATGCTGGGCACAGCTTGAGGCCCTGGGGAGTCGGAAGTGAATGAAACAATATCCTTCCTTCACGGAGTTTATATTCTGGAAACATACTAGGCAAGGGGACTGGGGGAGCCTGGAGACCAGACGAAGCAAAGCCCCCGGGGTGGGAGCACAGAGAGTGTTTCCAAGAAATAGAGTGCAGGCCAGGCTGGCTGGGTAGAAACAGAGAGGGTGTGGAGCGGGAGAGCGCAGTGGGGAGGATCCGAGGGGCGGCCTGGGGCCACAGCACGGGGGACCCTGTGGTCTTCAGAACACAGGTCCCTGGGCTTAGGGTGGCCAGGAGCACCCCTGTGTGTTCGGGAGTCAGATTCCTCCCACGGCGACCTTCACACCATGGTTGTTTCCAGTTGGCTCATGGTCAGACCAGAACCCTGCCTGGCCCTCCGTTTTTGCTTTTCTTTATTTTCATTACATTTTCCTTGAACGCGAGCCTCTGTACCTGTCCTTCTGTGCAAAGCATGAAAGCAAGAGCTGCTAGGGCGTCGGGGCCACGTGACGTCAGAATGGAGAGGGGCCCAAGCCACAGGCAAGGCTGAGGCGGACGTGTTTATTTTCACCAGTAGAGACAGGAATACACAGTGCCTTGTTTAAAAAAATTTCTTTGCAGGGGCCCCTGGAAAAACTCAGTTGATTAAGCACCTATCTGCCTTCAGCTCAGGTCATGATCTCAGGGTCCTGGGGTGGAGGCCGGCATTGGGCTCCCTGCCTAGGGTGGGGGTGGGGGTCTGCTTCTCCCTCGGCCCCTCCCCCTGCTTCTACTCATGCGGAATAAATAACCAAATAATCTTTAAAAAAAAAAAAACTTTTTGCAAACAACATCTCTGGGAAATCTTCCTTCCACTTTTGTTAAGAAGCAGCCCCTGTTTGGTTAATCAGCGCTTGGTTAGTTACTGGTCTTCGGGCCAAGCACTGTCTCCTTCCAGATCTGACCCCATGGGCTCCCCACATCTTCTCTGCATGCAGCGTGAAGGAAGGCCTCCAGGACCGCACCGTGCCCCCACTCCCACTCCCAGACCCAGGAAGGTTTCCGTGGGGGCGTCCCCTCGGGCTGTGCCCTGGTCAGGGTGGGTCCCGTCTGCCAGGGATGGGGGAGCAGGCTGAGCACAGGGTAAGTGGTAGGGATACTCCCACCGCACTGCAAGCCCCTGGAAAACCCGAGGGTCGAGAAGAGAATGACCCACGTGGGGAAAGGTCTAGAGACCTCATCGGGTGAGAAAACGATTAAAGAAAGCAGTCGTGCCGAGCCTAGAACAAGGGACTCAGAAGCTCCCCGTGGTTCGAAGGGCTCTCGCGCAGCCAGGCTGTGTGTAACTGAGGCCCCTGGATCGTGGCCCCGAGAGGCCGACGATGACTCACACGAGTAATAGGATCTTGAGGCTGGAAGGAAATCTTGTGGTTTCTCAGTTCAAGTTCTTCATTTCTCAGGTGGAAAGCCGAGGCCCAAAGAGATTGCTCCTCCGGAGAAATATGTAACTGGTCCGTGGCAGAGGCGGAATTGGCTGGAGGTTTATCTCGTCCGCCCAGCCCTGCCCCCTGCACCATGCACGGCCAGAGAGAACTTTCCAACAAAGGAGGAAGCCCCACAGGAGGCGAGCGGCTTCAGTGAACGGGCTGAAGCTGAAACCATCTCAGAGCGGGCACGCAGACTGTGAGATGGGAAGTCGCATTAGCTCGGGAATGACAAGCGTGTGGTACGTGGACACAGACCTCGGCCCTCTGGGACCGTGTCGAGCATGCAGAAGTGACGACGACACCCTCTTCCCACTGAGTCCACAGGTAGCACGACGCTCCAGTGACTCGAGCCAATGAATTGAGGCCGGGAGCCAAGACGAAACCGATTAGCCATCCCTGCCCTAGACACCCCCTAAAGTCCTCCCCACGTCACGGGCGGATTATAAAGGACGGATGCAAAGAAGTCGTGGACCGTGGAATAAAGGAGGCCCGTGAAAGGAGCTGAGTGCGCGGGGGAAACGCCAGCTTCCTGCAAACAACACATCATCCAGCCTCCTTCCCTCGGTCAGAGCTGAAAAGAAGGCGAGGTCAGTGCAAAGGAGGAGCACCACCGCCGAGTCGACATCGTACCTCTGGCTGTTTAAACAATCCTGTTCTTCAGAGTATCTCAGAATAAGGAGAACCCTGGCATCAGAGTTCTTCAGATGCTAAGAGCAGAAACCAACTCTGGTTTTCACTACAGCAGGGGAAGGAAATGTTCAGAAGGCTGTGGCTCAGTGTCCTCGTGGGTTCAGGCTGCTCTGAAAGAACACCGCCGTCTGGGCGGATCATAAACCATGGAATTTAGTTCTCGTGGTTCTGGAGGCTGGGAAAGCCAAGATCAAGGTGCCGGCAGATCCGGCATCTGGTGAGAGCCCGTTTCCTGGTCCAGGGATGGACCCCCAGCTTCCTGCTGTGTCTTCAGGGGGCAGAAGTGGTGAGGAAGTTCTCTGGGGCCTCTTTTTTTTTCTTTTAAGATTTTATTTATTTGACAGAGAGAGAGATCACAAGTAGGCAGAGAGGCAGACGGGGGAGGGGGGAAGCAGCTCCCCGCCAAGCAGAGAGCCCGATGCGGGGCTCGATCCCAGGACCCCGATATCATGACCTGAGCCCAAGGCAGAGGCCCTAACCCACTGAGCCCCCTCCCCCCCCCCAGTGCCCCTGGGGTCTCTTTTCTAAAGACGCTCCTCCCACTGGTGAGGCTCTACCTCAGGACCTCATCTCCTCCCAACAGCCCTACCTCCAAATACCATGAGTTTGGGAATTGGGTTTCAGCCTGTGAACTTGAGGGGACACAAACATTCAGCCTATAACACTCCGAGAACCAAAGAAAACACCAGGGAACCAGGCCGCAGAAAGGACACAGCCAGGTGGCCTTGGCCTTGGGACAAACCCCTCAGGGCCACCGTGGGGGTCGGAGAAATCTGTCGGTTTCTACTTCCCAGTGGCTCCCTGAAGGTTACAATTCCCAACAAGCAGATGGAGGCTGATCGGCTTTGCTGGGGTCAAGGATCCTCCCTCTAGGGGATGGAGAAGGGCTGCAAGGCATCTTGTCAGAAGGGGTATCAGTTTAACAAAATAAAGGATAGAAAAGAAGTTTGAACTGGAATTGGTAGGGAAGGAAACGCGATTAGGCGCTCATTCATTGGGCATTGTCCACTCACCTGTGGCTCCCCCAGAGCCCCCAGCACCCACAGAGATGCCCAGAAGTCTGGATAGTGGCATCCCCCCGCCCCCAAAGAGCTCACAGCCCCAGTGGGGAAGCAATGTGCCAACAACCATAATACGGCCCCCAGCCTGTGCTCAAGGGCATCTCTGTCCCCAAGGAGGGCCAGGCAGGTCCCCGACGGGAGCAGAGAAAGTGACAGAGACTCTCGCTGGGAGCAAAGCTTCAGCAGTCAGGGACTTAGGAAGGTATGGCCAGTGGACCCAGAGCGGCATCAGGGCCTGGGCTCACTGTGTTCCCAGACTGGCAGGTGTCTGCCCTTAGGCTCCCCTCCAGGCAGAACACAAAAGGGATGGCAGTCGGGAGGAGACAAGAGGCAGCGGCACACCGAAGGCCAGGGTCAGGAACTAGAGGCCCAGCCAACTCCGGGCCGCCATCCCGGAGAGTCCCTTCTTCTGGTGATTGTGTCTGACAAGGACAGAGGGAGCAGGGTGTCAGCCGGGCCCTAGGCCGTGAGCACAGAGGGTATCCCCCTTCCACCCGGGCAAGGGGGCCGCTGCCCTGGGGGTGCAGTGCAGGGACCATCCTCCGCAGGCATGGAGCCGAGGCCACCTCCACCCGGAGCTCTCTCTTGCCCTTCTAGAACATGCTCCAGGAGTCCAGAATCCTGGAATTCCCTGTCCAGACAGGAATCTGGGACTTGTGCAACCCCCTTTCCTGCATTCGCCCTCCCAAAGATGGAGCAAAGTGCCTGTGTATGCACCCCTACGTCTGAAGGTAGCTAGGAGGGGGCCTTGGGGGTCAGGATGGAGCTCAGACATGGAGCTCGTGCTCTCTCGCTGAGCCTGGCGCCCTCCTCGGGGCTGGACCAGGACCCCAGGATCAGGAGCTGAGCCTCAGGCAGACATTCAACTGACTGAGCCACGGAGCCGCCCTAATAAAATCTTAAAAAATACAAATACACAACGTTTAATTAAAACTGTGTTAAACTCTATGGAGGAGAAGGGAAAAGTGCACGCAAGAATGACGAGGGAGAAAATTGGCTCTGGCGCAGGGCGATGCACAGGTGTCTCTGAGGACGAGGACGGGCCCACGCGGAGCCCTGCGGGGCGGGAGTCACCGAGCAGAGCAGGGAGGCCTGGGGCACTGAGGACCCGGTCGCCTGAAAAGCCCTCTGGAAAGCTCCTGGCTTCGCGGGCTGTCTGCAGGAAGGTCCCCGCGGCCAGAGGGCACGAGAAGGAGCACACAGAGAGGAGGCAAGGGCAGAGGTCAGCCCTTGCAGGGTCTGGGAGGACAGGCTAAGATTTAAATTTTAATTCTAACGTAAAAGGAGGCCACGGAAGAGTTTTAAGAAGGTAACCGACAGGACTAGACTTGCATGTTTAAAAGCTCCCTCGGGCGGCCTCGTGGAGCATGGCTGGGGCGGGAGAGCGGGAAGGTGCTGGAGCGGAGGCCGGGAGAGCCGGGCTGGGGGGAGGGGTCCGGGAAGACACGCCCCTGCCCCCCACAGCCCCGAGTGCGCCCGGGCCTCCCTGGTCCGGAGAGCTCCCTTGAGCTCTCGCTCAGACACTCGCGGGGAGCCAGGTCAGACACGACAACCGTCCAGCACGGGCTCGGCCGCCCTCGCCGGGTCAAGGCCACGGGGTGCCGAGGACATCGAGAGGCGTTGCCTCAGGGTCAGGGTCTGGTGTGTCTCGGCAAACCGTACGGAGGGTGCAGCCCCCCACAATGGAGGCCAGCACACCCCCCCCCCGCCTGGGGCTCTCAGCCACGAGCTGGAGTAGGGGTGAAGCGGGGAATATCCAGTTACACGGCCACTCCAGGCCGGAGATGCCCCGTATCCTGAGGGGCCCATGAGTTGCCCGGGGCAGGGGGAGGGGAGGGCCGGGCAGAGTCAGGGGTGCAGGAGTCAGGGCTCTGGGGTGCGGGTGTTTCTAGGAGGGCAGGGGAGGGTGCTGACGGTCTGCTGTGGCCGATCCCTCAGAGCCGTGGCCACCCGGCCACCACTGGCCTTAGCGGACATCCTGACCCCTCACACACAGCCTCCCGTGGGGCTGTCCAACCACCCAGTTTGAGGGACCGGCAAACATCCCACCACCAAGTTGTCTCTTTGCCTCGGGGACCAGCAGAGCCTCGGCCGGGCCACAAGAGCAGCGCCGCCCTCCTGGTTCCCCACCCCACCGAGAAGAGGAAGGCTCGGGTCCTGACTGGGTCCGGAGGCAGCGGTCCCGGAGGGGTGAGGCCTCCCTGGACGATTTTCAGCAGAAGGATTGAGGTTCTTCAGCCTGCAGGATGGAGGAGGGAACACCCCCTCACCTGCACCCCTACTCCTCTCTGGTGGCACACGCAGCGTGCCCCCCGCCGCCCCCGCGAGGCCTCATGGTGGAAATGGCTCAGCAACCAGCAGCCCGACCCACACCTTCCATCCCAGGCAGGCGGCTGTCCCCTGAACCTGACTCCATCACGCACTCCTCCCCGTTTTCCAGGCTCTTCCCGCACGTCCCAGGGAGAAGAGAGCCCTTTATCCACCCTGTTCTCCAGTCCAAGCTCTGAAGCCGACTCCAGGCACCCCCATTCCTGGGACCCTTCCCTCCAGAGACCTCAGAGCACCCACTGTCCTAGCCTTGCAGGGAGCTGAATCAACCCTCACGAGCATTATTCTTTCTTTTTTCCAAGGGAGTGGGGCGTGGCACAGGTGGACGGTAGGGGGCTCAGACATCCCCTCCGCTGGGGAAGCCGGGAGTCCCAGATTGGGACATTTTACGTCCGGATGGCCCCCTTCAGGCGGCATCATCCCGAGGCTGGGCTCAGACCACCTTCCAGGCCTGGGAGGGAGCTCACAGCCACGCAGGAGGAGGCGGGCTGCTCCCCATCACCTCCCACCCCCTGGGGGGCCCCTTGCTGCAGCTTGCCTATCTCCCCGCAGCCTCCAGAAATCTTTGAAACAAAATACACGGTGCGCATCCCTCCGATGTACCTGGCATTTTTTTGGCATAGATCCCACCCCCGTGGACCTGACGGGTGGGGTGTCAGTGAGACCACGAGAGCATGTTAGGAGGGGATGCATTTTCAGGGTTAAAGAAAAATAGAGGGGGGTAGGGCCATCGGGAGTGTGGGCAGAAGGCCCTCCAACCTTACCTAAGACTCCACGAGACAGTTGAACAGACTTGAAAGAGGGGAGGCGTTAGCCATTGGGAAATCTGGACGAAAGCCATTCTGGTCAGAGACCTTGCGGGAAGAGCAGAGGGGAGAAGGGCTGTAAGGTAGGTCCCTGAGGCACCATGCAAGGTCGGCAGGACCCGTGGAAGGACCTCGGCCTTGGCTCTGAGTCAAATGGAAAGCCATTCCCGCGTTTTGAGCAGAAGAATGGTCCAAGTATGACTCCAGCTTCTCTGCCGAGAATGAAGTGTGGGGTGGGCAAGGCGGGAAGCAGGGGGCCCAGCCGGGACACTGTCGCTGGAGCCCAGGCTGGGAGCCCGAGGGAGGAGAGGAGGGTCGGACTCTGGACGGACCGAAGGTAGAACCAGCTGGACTCTGACAGCCGGAGGTGTGGGGGGAGTGGAGCAGGAGGGAGAGAGCTGCCCTCAGGCACAGTGGGGAAGACGGGGCGGGAGCAGATGGAGGGGGGAGGGGCTGAGTTTGAGATGCCTGCGGAGAACTGAGCACACAGTGAGGGGGGCGTCGGAGGGAGGTCCGGCCTCGGTGCACAAGTCTGGGTGCTACGGGTACATGGACTCCAGAGGGGTAGGTAGAGGCCCAGCTAGGTAGGATGCCCACCCCCGCTGCTCACTTTCTCCGAGCCTGAGCTCCTGGAAGGGCTCCTGGGCATTGAAAGGAAAGAATCCAATTTCCCCCCAGGAGCAACGTTACAAGAGCAGGTGGCCCTCCTGACCAGGCAAGTTGGTGACAGCAGTGACCATGAACATGTGGTTCCTCACGTCCTTCATAAGCTATGAATGCGAAGCCGGCTGCCGTACAGGGAGGAGTTTCACAGAGCCTGTTGGCCAAGGGCCCAGGGCACAGCGACTGACCCGGAGAACTGGGCCCGGGAAGCCGGGAGCACCTGTGGGCTCTTCCCAGGTCCTACCTGACTTGCAGATCAGCTGATGGGTAATTTTCACTCTGAGGAAGATTTGGGGGGATGTGTGTGACTTTCTCCATCACACGCCTCTGAGGAGGAAGAGATCATAGCCGTTGGTTGTTGGTGGCATCCCAAGTTGGGGGAGAAGGATCTAATACGATCTTCATCCGTCACACTGATTTTAGGGAAGGTCAGCTCAGGGAGAGAGTCGGAGCTCTCGAAGGGAGTAGATCCCAAGAAAGGAGGTGACCCAGCTCCGCCCTGAGTGGGAGCCTGGTCTGAGCGGGATAGGAGGGTAGCAGGACACTCCAGGGCTGTTCAGAGATCACAAAGTCAACACCGTGTCCCCTCCTCTGGGAACACAGTAGAGCCTGGGATAGTAGAACCAGATAAGGCCACTCTGAGGAAGAGAGAGACGGGGCCGGGGCGGGGGTGGGGTGGGGGGGGAATGGGGACATCAGGGGGGAGAA
>JAQQSY010003872.1:0-12680 GCA_028646535.1 Procyon lotor
GGGAGGAGCCAACCACATAAGCCAACAGTTAACCAAAATAAAGAAACATATTGATAATAATACATTAATTGTAGGAGACCTTAACACTTCACTCTCAGCAATAGACAGATCATCTAAGCAGAAAATCAACAAAAAAATAAGAGCTTTGAATGACACACTCAACCAGATGGACCTCATAGATATATACAGAACATTCCACCCTAAAACAACAGAATACTCATTCTTCTTGAACGCACATGGAACTTTATCCTCAATAGACCACATTCTGGGCCACAAATCGGTCTCAACTGACACCAAAAGATTGAGATTATTTCCTGCATATTCTCAGACCACAATGCTTTGAAACTGGAACTCAATCACAAGAAAAAATTAAATTAAAAAAATTTGGAAGAAATTCAAACACTTGGAAGCTAAAGACCATCCTGCTCAATAATGTTTGGGTCAACCAAGAAATCAAAGAAGAACGTAGACAATTCATGAAAACCAATGAGAATGAAAACACATTGGTCCAAAACTTATAAGATATGGCAAAGGTGGTCCTAAGGGGGAAATACATAGCCATCCAAGCCTCACTCAAAAAAATAGAAAAATCCCAAATACACAAACTATCTTTACACCTTAAAGAACTGGAGAATCAATAACAAATTAAGCCTAACTCGTGCACTAGAAGGGAAATAATTAAGATTAGAGCAGAGATCAATGAATGAGAAATCAGAAATGCAGAAATACAGTAGAAGCTGGTTCTTTGAAAGAATTAATAAGATCAATAAACCACTGCAAGATTTACCCAAAAGAAAAGAGAAAAGACCCAAACTAACAAAATTATGAATGAAAAGGGAGAGGTCACAACTAACACCAATTATCAGAAATTATTATCAACAGCTATATGCCAATAAGTTAAGCAACCTAGAAGACATGGGTGTATTCCTGGAAACCTATAAACTACCAAGACTGAAACAAGAAGATATTGACAACCTGAATAGACTAGTAACCAGTAACGAGATTGAAGCAGTGATAAAAAACCTCCCAAAAAAGAAAGAGTCCAGGACCTAATGGATTTCCTGGGGAATTCTACCAAACATTCAAAGAAGAATTAATGCCTATTCTCCTGAAGCTGTTTCAAAAAATAGAAACAGAAAGAAAACTTCCAGACTTTTTCTATGAAGCCAGCATTACCTTGATCCCAAAACCAGGCAAAGACCTTATCAAAAAGGAGAATTTCAGACCAATATCCCTGATGAACATGGATGCCAAAATTCCCTGGCTAACAGGATCCAACAGTACACTAAAAGGATTATCCACCACAACCAGGTGGGATTTATCCCTGGGATGCAAGAATGGTTCAACATTCACAAATCAATCAATGTGATAGAACAAATCAGTAAAGGAAGAGACAAGAACCATACAGCCCTCTCAATTGATGTAGAAAAAGCATTTGACAAAATATAGCATCTTTTACTGATTAAAACTCTTCAGAGTATAGGGATAAAGGGAACATTCCTCAATTTCATAAAATCCATCTATGTAAAACCCACAGCAAATATTTTCAATGGGGAAAAGCTGAGAGCCTTTCCCTTAAAATCAGGAACATGACAAAGATGCCCGCCCTCACCACTATTGTTCAACATAGTACTAGAAGTTCCAGCAACAGCAATCAGACAATAAAAAGAAATAAAAGGTATTCGAGTTGGCAATGAAGAAGTCAAACTCTCTCTTTTCACAGATGACATGATTCTTTATGTGGAAAACCCAAAAGCCTCCACCCTTAAAGTACTGGGACTCACAGCAATTTAGTAATGTGGCAGGATACAATATCAATACACAGAAATCAATTGCTTGATAATCAATTATTATAGCTAATAATGTAGCTATAGAAAGAGAAATGAGAGAATCATTTCCACTTACAATACCACCAAAAACCATAAGATACCTTGAAATAAACCTAACCAAAGAGGTAAAGGATCTAAACTCTAGAAACTACAGAACACTCATGAAAGAAATCAAAGAAGACACTAAAAGATGGAAAAACCTTGCATGCTCATGGATCAGAAGAATAAACATAAAAATGTCTATGCTGCCCAGAGCAATCTATACTTTCAATGCCATCCGAATCAAAATGCCATCTGCGTTTTTCAAAGTGTTGAAACGATCAGTCCTAAAATTCGTATGGAACCAGAAAAGATCCTGAATTGCCAAGGAAATATTGAAAAAGAAAACAAAGCTGGGAGCATCATGTTGCCTGATTTCAAGCTATATTACAAAGCTGCAATCACCAACATAGCATGGTACAGGCACAAAAACAGACACATAGACGAATGGAACAGAATAGAGAGCCCAGATACGGACCCTCAACTCTATGGTCAAATAATCTGCAACAAAGCAGGAAAAAATATCCAGTGGAAAAAAAGACAATCTCTTCAATAAATGGTTCTGGGAAAACTGGACAGCTATATGTGGAAGAATGAAACTCAGCCATTCTCTTACACCATACACCGAGATAAACTCGAAATGGATAAAAGACCTCAACGTGATGCAGGAATCGATCAAAATCCTAGAGAAGAATATAAGCAAGAACCTCTTCGTTGTTAGCCACAGCAACTTCTTTCAAGGTACATCTCCAAAGGCAAGGAAAACAAAAGTGAAAATGAACTTTTAGGACTTCATCAAGATAAAAAGCTTCTGCACAGCAAAGGAAACTGTCAACAAAACAAAGAGGCAACCCACAGAATGGGAGAAGATATTTGGAAATGACACTACAGACAAAGGGCTGATATTCAAGATCTATAAAGAACTTCTCAAACTCAACACCCAAAAAACAAATAATCAAGTCAAAAAAGGAGCAGAAGACATGAACAGGCACTTCTCAAAAGAACATAAAAATGACTAACAGACACATCAGAAAATGTTCCTCATCATTAGCCATCAGGGAAATTCAAATCAAAACCACCTTGAAATATCACCTTACACCAGTGAGAATGGCAAAAATTGGCAAGGCAAGAAACAACAAATGTTGGAGAGGATGTGGAGAAAGGGGAACCCTCTTATACTGTTGGTGGGAATGCAAGTTGGTGCAGGCACTTTGGAAAACAGTGTAGAGGTGCCTCAAAAAATTAAAAACAGAGCTAACCTATGATCTAGCAGTTTTACTACTGGGTATTCACCCCAAAGATACATATGTAGTGAGGAAAAGGATCATATGTACCCCAGTGTTCATAGCAGCAATGTCCACAATAGCCAAACTATGGAAAGAGCCAAGATGCCCTTCAAGAGACAAATGGATAAAGAAGATGTGGTCCGTATATACAATGGAATATTACTCAGCCATCATAAAGGATGAATATCCAGCTTTTGCATCAACATGGATGGGACTGGGGAGATTACGCTAAGTGAAATATGTCAAGCAGAGAAAGTCAATTATCATATAGTTTCACTTATTTATGGAACATAAGGAATAACATGGAGGACATTAGGAGAAGGAAGGGAAAAAGAATGGGGGGAACTGGAGAGGGAGAGGAACCATGAGAGACTATGGACCCCAGGAAACAAATTGAGGGTTTTACAGGGGAGGCGGGTGGTGGGATGGGTTAGCCAGGTGATGAGTATTAAGGAGGGCACTGATTGCATGGAGCACTGGGTGTTACATGCCAACAATGAATCATAGAACACTACATCAAAAATTAATGATGTGCTATATGGTAACTAACATACGTAGTAAAAATAAATAATTTTTTTTTAAATTCTCCCTTTTTCTCTACTTCCAGGGAAAACATTTTAAGGTCAGTTCCTGACACTGAGCACTGTTTGCACCATGGTCTTTAGTGCTGGAGCCCACCCATGCATCTTCTCCGTGAGCCAGGACCTGCTTTCCAAATGGGAGGCCTGGCCCTTTTATGGCTCTTTCTCTCAATCATTTCTCTCAATATCTCTCTCTCTCTCTGAAAAATCTTTCTCCCTCATGTTGCCCAGGCTTGAGACAGTAAACCCAACTCAAGAAGGCCTGGATGACAGCCTGGGCATTGTGAGGAAACTCTCTCATACTCTTGGTTCCTTTACCCCCTCTGCCTCCCATGTGGAGGGTGTATTCCAGGCTGTTTCCTTGGACTTGCTAGAAATGGCAAATTGTTACTTACAGTCAGTTTCAGCCCAGGGATTCCCAGTCACTGCTCTATAGGCCAATCATGAGTAGCTGGACTATAAAAAAGGAGCAAGGGGACATTATGGGGAAGAAAGAAGAGGGAGAGAAGAAAATATTTGGAAGCTCGTTAGAAAATACAGGTGCCCTCATCCCACCCTAAACCCTACTAAACCTTAGATAGGCTAAGCCCAGCTATGTGCATAATTATAGCAACTGAGGGATGCTAGACCTCTAGGCAGGTTTAAGAGTTGTTATTCTAGACTGCTTCTAGGATAGGAAACAGGAGTTCGGCTCTGAGGCCAAGCCTGTGATTCAAATTCTACTCTGGGGTTTGGGACCAAAGCTCAAACTAATCAAAATGTTTTCTTTGCTTCCTTGGTACATACACCTCCTTCTGGGATAAAGTTGGAAGACTCAATTTCAGGTAAATGACTAATTTTTTAGTGTTTAGTATGTGCCACACAATATTTGAGACACTATTAATTGTTGAGAATTATTTGTTGGCTTTCTGAAATTCTCAAGGCGCATGGGACCCTAGCACTGTAGCTGGATTGCCCAGGGCTCAGGTACCGGCTTTGACATTGATCAAGTGGATGTCCCCTGACATTTTCTCAGGCTTTCCACACCTCAGTTTACTAATCTATCATATGGAGGAAATAGTATTAATTCAGAGATTTGAATGCATTATTGCCTGTAAAATACCCAAAACAATGCCTGGCAGGTGGTAAGCCTCAATTATGGTTAGCAACTCATACTAGCATTACTAATATTTTCATTTCATCACTGCTATTTATAGTTACTTGTTGAATTGTGCATAATTTGACATCAGTTGTGAGTCAAATTAACTCACCAAATAAAAGATACTCCCCCAGTCAATGGCCACCATGATATAAATGGAAGGATGGACACCAGCTTCAAGGTAATAAAAATACATTGTTACAGTAACTGAATTATCTGACTCAAAAGAGAGCCCTGGATAGTGTGGATGTCAAGAATTACAGTGTGTGTGTGTGTGTGTGTGTGTGTGTGTGTGTGTGTGTGTGTGTGTGTCTGGGATCTTAAATCCCACTTAAATCTGACTTTCCTAGAGACAACCCTCATGGTATTTTCAGCACTTCCTTCCCAAGTTGATTATTAAAAGCATTCTCAGAATCCGTGTGCCCCTGCCACATACAAGGAGCTGTTGTTGACACCAGAGTATGTGTGTTTCTATCACTCGCCCTGCGGCAGCTGGGGGCCAATGATGCCTGACCCACAGCTGCGTTGGCACCAGCTGCAGTGGGAAGGCTTGGCCATGGTAGAACCCCCCTCGCTTCCTTGAATTCATTCAAGTGAATTCATTCCTGATAATTCCTGTCCTTCAGTTTGCAGAGAACAATCATTAGGATTTGCTACTATGCCTCTAGAGAAGGCTGTCCATTGTCTCTCCATTCTTCCAGTTACGTATTTATGGGCTCCAAATATTATTTATTTATGTCAACAGTTGTCACCTTATCAACAGCAGTGCTGAGTTGGAACTGCTCACACCTACCCTTCCCAGCATTTTTAGCAACATTCTAATCTTAGGTACTGTTGCACACTTGGGCTGCTTTCCTGGCACTAATATTTATGGGACTGTTTCTTCTTCTATAAATAGAATTCCCAGTAGAGCTGTCTCCCTCCTTTCTGTCTTAGACTCACAGGGGCATAACACACACGCGCGCATGCGTGCATGGTAATGAAACAGCAGATCTCCAGTTAGGATCTGAAGGCCATCATGACTCAAATAGAACTGATTGTTTTTACCAGCAGAGGACCTGTAAAAGCTTGAAATTATTTCACCTTTCATTTTACAACATTTTGGTAACATTTTCATTGGGATCTGTCTTTGTGGAGGAATTGTTGGGCCTTTTGTCTTTGAGACGAGTTTCTTTGTGCTCCTCTCAGTGGGCAGATCTAGCAGAAGTCAGGTGAAAAGGTAGGTGGCACAGAGAAGACAACCGATTCACATCTGGAAAAATACTGCGAGGTTTGGTGACTCTTGAGCCAAACACCTTTCTTCTGGAAGAACTACAATTTATTTTATTTTTTCTTAAATTTTTTTTAAGATTTTATTTATTTATTTGACAGAGAGAGAGAGAGAGAGAGAGATCACAAGCAGGCAGAGAGGCAGGCAGAGATGCTAAGCAGAGAGCCCGATGAGGGGCTCGATCCCAGGACCCTGAGATCATGACCTGAGCTGAAGGCAGAGGCTTTAACCCACTGAGCCACCCAGGCGCCCCTGGAAGAACTACAATTTAAAATTACCTAAAATCTCAGTGAGTAGCTACATAAATATGTGTGCACAGTACAATTTTAAGTATGTATTTTTATATTTTAGCATGTTTTTAGTGTGTTTCTGTTGTATCAACATAATGGAAAGGAGCTAGATGAATTAGAATCTAACCCCAGGTTTATCTCTCATCTGTCAGAATTTATGAAAGTTAAAGGAAAAACAAACCATGCTGGAACTCAGTTTCCTGTCCTATAAAATAAGCAATAGTATAAGGTGAGCTCAGATCCACTCACATTCCGATTCTATCGTTATATGCCCATTTCCCAGTTGCTCCTTGGGTATTATTTATTTATTTATTCTTTTCTTTAGTGTCTGTCGGTCATCAGATCTAAGCTTGGGAAGAGTAACATGTTTTCCTGGGCTTTATACCTGTTTCCTCCTCAAAATGGTTATTATAATTCTGGACTATCTGTTGATACGAGTTGATTACCTACCAAGAACGAAAAGTCATTAGATTGAGAAGGCAGGTTTGAGTCCTAAGGCTGGAAGAGACAAAAGGAATGACCTGGCTTGGTTATTCCTTCCCCAGGATGCTTTACCAGTCCGCTAAACTCTAATTTGTTCAACCACTGGATATTGGGAGCCTCCAATTTCCCGGGCACTGTGCCAGACATGGGGGGTTCACAGCACGGGCAGTTCACATACTAGCTCTACTCATTAAGGGCAACTCCAAAAGCAGTTATCCAGACCCACTTCTGAAGACAACTGCTGGGTGGCTGGGGTCTCTTTATTCCCTATTTTAAACCCTTTAAACCTTTAAACCCTCCATCACCACCCTATTTCCTTGAATGGATCTCCCATTAGAGGAAGTGTGTGACCTTGCCTCCTTGTAGGATCCTCTTCCATCCCAAAATTGAGAAATATTTTTTACAAGTCTGTGTGTCCTTTCCCACTCTTGGGGACTTTGACCACAGAACTTTCTCATATTGCTGGTGCTGTCAGCCTAGCAGGGCTGTGTGCTCCCCACTAACAAAGATTCTAGGCTTTTTAAAGCTTTATCATCTGTACTTTTTATCTCAGCAAAGATACAGGATGATCTGCTGTTCTTAGCTCATCACCCAAAACTTCTTCTGATGCTCTAGTAGAGTTCATTTCCCTTAGACAAGTCCAGCTCAGTCCCATTGTAAGAGCCTGATTGCCAGCCTCAGGGGCTGGCTCTTTTCCAACCCTATGTGACTGAAGATCTTTTCCTGTCATTCATGGTTCGGTAGAGCCAACATTCGCACCAAACCCTTAAAGGATGATTAATGGCATTCCAGAGGAGGGGCCAATTGTTTCTTCCAGCCAAGCCTTCGGCTCAGCAGTGGGGACCCAGCCTTCCGGGAATCTCCAGGTCAGATTTATTTCCCATCTTCCCCACATGACTCTGCTTACTTAGAGCAGGTAAAAACCCATGGAATTTGAACTTCCTCTTAGATGGTTCCTTTGAAAAAGTACTTGAATCGCACTTGAAGGAGGTTAAGGTTACATAATAAAAAATAAGAAAAATTCTTTGTAATTCACTAAATGCTCTCATACGTATCGGTTTGGTTATTTTGGCAATCTGGTAAATAAAGTGGGGATTGTTTCCATTTCACGCTTGCAGAAAGTGAAAAGGGTAGATCTTAAATTCTAAATAAAAAGAATTTATTGACTATTTCTCTCAATTTCTCTCCCCAAAGAATCTAATATTTCTCTCAGACTTTGAGCCAGTGCCTTTTGTTGCTTGGGATATGATTTTAATAAGGTTCTGATAATTTGATATCCATCTGAGTGCCTTACAAATAAGCTTTCTTTGTTCAGGAAAAAGAATATACATTTCAAAGCTATCCTCCTGGCAAACGTGAGTGTCGTCAATGTCTAAGGATGAAAACACACTTTATCAGGTCTATTGGAAAGAACCAGAGAAAAGGGTTTGTGGTATCTTCTATGTGAATGGTCAGATTGAAGATGATACAAGCTCTTCTTGGGTGCCTTTCTAAATAAGAGTAAAACTGATACCCAACTTTCATTCAAGGCTTAGACTGATAAATCTCAACTTTCAAGTATACTAGAAAACATACATTCTTTGTTTCCCTATGCCTATTAACAGTATTTTCATCATAACTTCCTAATGAGTAAAAGCAAATTTCCCGATCATATTCCCCAAATGATTCTACTAGACAAAGAACCAGTTTCCAGGCATTCTACCTACCCTGCAAATATTATGTCAGTCCATACCCCAAAGCCTTCCAGATCCCGCTCTATGTTCAGATAAAAAGCACACACATGATGGTGGCAAATTCATTATTTGGACTCCTGCAATCTGCCCTCAAACGTTCCTTCTGTTAAGCTTCTTCTTGTGGGTCCTTAATTCTGGGCAACCTGGGATTTTTCCAGGTTAGAGTAAAGTGCTGCTTCAAAAGGTCTACACATTATTGGGGTGTCTGAGTGGCTCAGTTGGTTAAGTGACTGCCTTCGGCTCAGGTCATGATCGTGGAGTCCCAGGCCCCCTGTTCAGCAGAGAGTCTGCTTCTCCCTCTGACCCTCCTCCTCTCATGCTCTCTCTCTCTCTCAAATAAACAAATTAAAAAATCTAAAATTAAAAAAAAGGTCTACACATTTTGAATTTTGATTGGTGTGGCCAAAATGCCCTCCCCATTTGTACCCACTTACACACCCCAGGGAGGCGTAGAAATGCCAGTTTCATCACACTTATTTAATGTTTGCTGAATTGCTTGATTGATAGGCAAACTTTTTGTCTAATTGTTTTAATTTCCATGTCTTTGATTATCCCTAAGAGTATGTCTTCTTTTTTCAGATGTTTATTAGCCATTTGTAATTTTTGGGGGGGGACTTGACTTTGTAAGTCACTATTCTAAGTTTTTCTATTGGAATGTTTACTTTTTCTTTCTTTTTCTTTTTCTTTTTTTTTTTTGATAAAGGATCCTTTTTTTTTTAAGATTTTATTTATTTATTTGACAGAGAGAAAGAGATTACAAGTAGGCAGAGAGGCAGGCAGAGAGAGAGGAGGAAGCAGGCTCCCCACTGAGCACAGAGCCCAATGTGGGGCTCAATCCCAGGACCCTGAGATCATGACCCTAGCTGAAGGCAGAGGCTTTAACCCACTGAGCCACCCAGGTGCCCCGTGAATGTTTACTTTTTCTTAAGAACTGCTTCTTTGGAACTTTTATATAACATGGATATTAGCTCTTTGTCACTTCTCTTATAAATTCTGTTAAAATTTTTTTAGCTTTCCATGTTTTGCAGAAGAGCTCATGAAATCCTATCTGTCATACTTTTCCATTACGTATTTTAAACTAGGGGTCATCCTCAAAAATCTTTTTTATAAAGGACCTGTAAAATATACTTATATATTTTCTTCTAAACCTTTAATTTAAAAATACATTTAAGGGGCGCCTGGGTGGCTCAGTCGTTAAGCGTCTGCCTTTAGCTCAGGTCATGATCCCAGGGTCCTGGGATAGAGCCCCGCATCAGGCTCCTTGCTCAGCAGGAAGCCTGCTTCTCCCGCTACCTTTCCCTCTTCTTGTGTTCCCTCTCTCGCTGTGTTTCTCTCTGTCAAATAAATAAAATCTTAAATACATACATACATACATACATACATACATTTAAGCTTTTAATCCTCCTGGAGTTACTTTAGGTTTTGGTATGAACAACCATGTTTGTTGTCCGAATGAACAACTATGTTTCTTGATTAAACCACTCTTTAGCAAGACATCCTGATAATTCTTTATCAGTTTTAAAGGCTACCTTCATCATATAATAAAATTCTGACTTAAATATTTATAAATTCTACCGCCGTGTCTTTTCTTCTCCTATTTACTTGTTTAAATGGTACCTTGGTCAACAACATAATAGATTGTTATATGCCTAAAAAACATATCATTAAGTTTCTTATGAGAAACAATTAGCCTGATTCTCTAAGAGTTTAAGTACAGGGAAGTCTTCAAGCAAAATTAAGCAAAACTACAAACACAAGTATGCAGGGTTTTCATGGAAAATACAATCTGCTTAATACAAAGTCTCTTTACACAAAATTTGGCAGGTGTAAATCTGTTCCATTCTGACAAGTTACCTAACACCACAAATTTATAGTAAACACCTGCTTATCCCTAAACAATAAAGGAACTTTTACAATTAGCTTTTTTTTATTTTATCTTACGATAAAAAAGCAAACAAGGAAATTATCTTAGACTTTATTTGAAGTCTTTATTTTAAAACAAAATTAACAACTAGAGTTTCCAAGGTTTGTGGGCTTCAGAGATCAAAAATGGACATTTGCACTGAGGATCTAGAGACCCCATGGGGGCCTGAGAACCCCCATCAACAAGATTTAATTCCACTTTGCACAGTTAGAGGGCTACATACCTCACCACTGTTCTCCTCTTTACATACCATTTATCCAACCTACTGTGCACAGGGAATTTACTACAACTCCATGAAATGCCAGGGCACTTTCGTACTTCTAAATTCTTATGGATTTTCATTGTCAACATCACAGAATTCTGGGTTTCCACCTGCCACGAGACAGGACCCTGAGACTCTCTGTGGCTTGCTGGGGAGGGGTGTGGGATGAGAGCCTCCCTTCCCCAGGGGTTTGGGCACTATGGTTGTGGATTTCAGCAAGGCTGGAACCAGCGGGGCGGGTGAGAGAGGACGTCAGTCCATAAGGCTATAGACCTTTTGCACATCCCTCCAAGTTTCTAGATCATTTTCACAGCTACTAAGACCAGGTTTCCAGCCCATCTTGGACCGTGGAGACCCTGACATCCTGGGAGCACTTCCTTGCTCACACACAACTCAACCTCCATGATGTGTTTGGGAACAGTGTTTCCCCTTTTCTGAAGCTATGGTAATTTTTTTCTGTAGCAATGGGTATTTCCTGCCAAAGAACTTTAGAAAGAGAACAAGGTAGAATATTGTCAAAGTTGCAAATACATGGGTGGAACATGGTTTCATAAGGAGTGGCATTCAGCAAAACTGAGAATTCAGCGACACTATCCCGAGGGCGCCACTTGTCCATCTTCTGAGCTCTACACGCTCGTGACACATGCCTACCGCTGGTGACGCCCTTCAGTACCCTGGATCCTCTGGCTTCTTCCAGTTTGCTCTCACTCCCAACCAAAGTACTAAAATTAGTCACTTACATTCTAGTTTAAATGAATGTGCTCATTTATTTTTTTTCTAGGAAAACAGTTGCATTCCTTTCATTGTGGAATGAATGACATCCATTCATCAGAGGGCGTATAGATGCAAAAGTCTAGTGTTCCCCTAACCTTCAGCACAAGAGATAATACTATAATGGGAACCCTAACCCTACTTGAAAAAGAAATTAAAGAAATTTACTCTTTTTAGGGAAGTAGGACATGCACACCTATGAGGCATGTCAGCAGTAATTCCCATCAGCGTGTGGCTATGCATGAAATAGAAGGGTCTACAGTCAACCAGAGAAGCCTCAACATGCATACATGTATTTTAAATCTTAATTTAGATCTTATTTTAAATCTTAATGTTTTTTGCCACCATTCTACAAATGAAGGAACCAGAGCATGAAATGTTAAATAATGTGCTCAAAGTTATAATACTTGCTAATAGTTGAATAAAGTATTATTTTTGTAGCCGTTTTTCTAAGACTGTTTTGAATTTCGGTTATGGTGGATAATTAGCCATGGCTCTATTACAGGGAAAAACATAAAAGGCTGTGCTAACATTCGAATAAATTACAGAATATATGTTTATCTATTTTATTATCTCTTTTCTATCTATAATTTCCCACCTATGTGTGTTATTATCAGGATTCATTTCATAGATATCATTGTGGAAAAGCCACAAACATCATTTCTCCACATCTCTTCCACTTTGAACTTCTTTCTGTATTTTCTTCAGCAATTTCCCATCATCTAGGATATTGGGTTTACATAAATGGATTGCTCTTAAAAAAAAAAAAGGAAAAGAAAGGTTGCCAGTTTTCAAGGCCTGTCAGTCAGAAAATACAGTGTATCACTTTACATTTATTAGGGGGAAGGAGCGGAGAAATGATTATAAGTGGATTTTTCTGAGTCCAGGGAAGAAGCTAAGTTGGGAAGTACTTCCCAGATTTATACTGGTTCAGGCAAAGCTTTATGAATTCATCTAAAGTGAAAATTAACTTAATCTGCTCAAGCATATTTTTATTTTAAGACACTGCTAAAGTTAATGTATTACTGACCAGTGGAAGTCGTGAAATTGATATTTGTAACAAGTATCCTTGGC
>JAQQSY010003873.1:0-12679 GCA_028646535.1 Procyon lotor
GTTTAGGCTTTCGTTGCTGTTCTTTCTCCAGCTCCTTTAGGTCTAGGGTTAGGTTATGTATTTGAGATCTTTTTTGTTTCTTGAGAACGGATAGTATTGCTATCTACTTTCCTCTCAGGACTGCCTCTGCAGTGTCCCAAAGATTTTGAACAGTTGTGTTTTCATTTTCATTTGTTTCCATGATTTTTTTAATTCTTCTTTAATTTCCTGGTTAACCCATTCATTCTTTAGTAGGATGCTCTTTAATCTCCATGTATTTGAGTTTTTTCCAACTTTCCTCTTGTGATTGAGTTCTACTTTCATGACATTGTGGTCTGAAAATATGCAGGGAATGATTCCAATATTTTGGCACCAATTGAGACCTGGTTTATGTCCCAAGATGTGATCTATTCTGGAGAATGTTCCATGTGCACTAGAGAAGAATTTGTATTCTGTTGCTTTGGGATGGAATATCTGTGATCTCCATCTGATCCAGTGCATCATTTAGAGCCTTTTTGTCCTTGTTGATCTTTTGCTTAGATGATCTGTCTATTTCGGTGAGGGAAATATTAAAGTCCCCTACTATTATTGTATTATTGTTGATGTGTTTCTTTGACTTTGTTATTAATTGGTTTATATAATTGGCTGCTCCCATGTTAGGGGCAAAGATATTTTCAATTGTTAGATCTTCTTGTTGAACAGTCCCTTTAGGTATGATATAGTGCCCTTCCTCATCTCTTATTACAGTCTTTGGTTTAAAATCTAATTATCTGATATAAGGATTACCACCCCAGCTTTCTTTTGATGTCCATTAGCATGGTAAATGGTTTTCCATTCCCTCACTTTAAATCTGGAGGTGTCCTTGGGTCCTAGATGAGTTTCTTGTAGACAGCATATCGATGGGTCTTGTTTTTTTGTTTGTTTGTTTGTTTTTTATCCATTCTGATACTCTGTCTCTTTTGATTGGGGCATTTAGCCCATTTACATTCAGGGTCACTATTGACAGATATTAATTTAATGCCATTTTATTGCCCGTAAGGTGACTGTTAACTGTACATTGTCTCTGTTCTTTTCTGTCCTATGTTCCTTTTAGGCTCTCTCTTTGCTTAGAGGGCCCCTTTCAATATTTCCTGTAGGGCTGGTTGGTGTCTGCAAATTATTTCAGTTTTTGTTTTTCCTGGAAGCTTTTTATTTCTCCATCTATTTTCAGTGACAGCCTAGCTGGATATAGTATTCTTGGGTGCATATTTTTCTCATTTAGTGCTCTGAGTATATCATACCAGTTCTTTCTGGCCTGCCAGGTCTCTGTGGATAGGTCTGCTGCCAATCTAACATTTCTGCCTTTGTGTGTTACAGACTTCTTGTCCTGAGCTGCTTTCAGGATTTTCTCTTTGTCACTGAGACTTGTAAGTTTTACTATTAGATGACGGGGTGTAGACCTATTTTTATTGATTTTGAGAAGGGTTCTCTTTGCCTCCTGGATTTGATGCTTGTTTCTTTTGCCAAACTAACAAAATTCTCTACAATAATTTGCTCCAATATACTTTCCACCTCTGTCTCTCTTTCTTCTTCTTCTGGGAGCCCAATTATTCTAATGTTGTTGTGTCTTATGGTGTCACTTATCTCTCGAATTCTCCCCTCGTTGTCCAATAGTTGTTTGCCTCTCTTTTGCTCAGCTTTTTTATTCTCCGTCATTTGATCTTCTATATCACTAGTTCTCTCTTCTGCCTCATTTATCTGAGCAGGAAGAGCCTCCATTTTTGATTGTCCCTCATTAATACCTTTTTTTACTTCAACTTGGTTAGACTTTAGTTCTTTTATTTCTCCAGAAAGGAATTTTATTTCCCCTGAAAGGGATTCTTTGATATCTTCCATGCTTTTTTTGAGCCCAGATAGCATCTTGATAACTGTCATTTTGAACTTTATTTCTGACATATTACTAATGTCCGTATTGACTAGGTCTCTAGCTGTTGGTGATGCCTCTTGTTGTTTTTTTGTTTTGTTTTGTTTTTTTGTGGTGAGTTTTTCTGCGTTGTCATTTTATCAAGATAAGAATAGATGTATGAGAGAGAAAAATACCTGGAGTTCTGCAGTTTTCACTGTTTGATGAACTTGGTATTTGCTGGATATTCTTGCTGATCATCTGGGGGAGGGGCCTGTTGCCGTGGTTATCAAATGTCTTTGCCCCAGGTGGAATTGCACTGCCCTTGCCCAGGGATGGACCAAGCAATTTGCTTGGGTTCGCTCTCAGGAGTCTTTGTTTTTGAGCGTTTTCCATACCACCCTGCAGTCTGGGAATGGAAATGGCGGCCTCCCAGTCTCTGGCCTGGAGGAGCCGAGTGCTTGGGGCCTCACTCCTCAGCGTGCCCTCAGAGGAAAGCAGTCAATCACTCCCATCTCCCTTGTTCTGGCCCGTGCTCTGAGCAGGTGGCCTGTAACCAAGCATTTTTATCTCTGGCGCATGGCTCCATTTGGAGTCTCTAAACTCTGCAAATTCCTGCCACATGCCCCTGTGCACCTCCTCCCAGAGGAGGAAGGAAGGAGTCTCTCTGGAGCTGCCCCTTGTGGGGTCCCTGCTTGAAGAGCAGCGGCCCTACTGTGCCTCAGATCACAGTGTAAGGTAAGCCCGACCTGAGAGCCCAGTACATGTCTACTTCTCTGCCACTGGCTTCTCCGCCCCAATACCTGGGAGTTCTGCTGCACTGACACCCCTGGCCCCTCTGTGACCCCACAGGTCCTGAAACCACACTGCTCCTGCAAGGGCTAAAGCCCCCACTTAGCCTCTGGAGACGTGTCCCTCAGCAGAGCAGACTCTAAACGTTCCGATTTTGTGCTCTGCTGCTCTGTTGCTCCCGGGAGCCAGCCCCTCCCCCACTGTCTCTCTTCCCATCACTTTGGATTTGCTTTTTTCACATCCTAACTTTCGGAAAGTGGTTGATTTTCTGCTCCTAGAATTGCTGTTCTTCCTCTCTTCTCTCCCCTCTTGAGTTTGCAGTCTTTTAGAATGGTTTGATAACTATCTAGCTGAACTTCTGGGATCCGACGCTATCTCAGCCTCCTATATTTCTGTCATCTTGCTTTGAATCCCCACTTGTAAATTCTTATTCAGATATATTGCTTATATCTGTTTTGAGCAAGTCCCTGCTGTGATTTCCTGATCTTTTTTTTGGGGAGAATACCTCCATCTTGTCATTTTGGATAAGTTTCCGTCTTTTGTGTGTTATGAAAGTTTGTTATGTTTCCTGCTCCTGAGACTAGAACTATGTTTAAAGAAGGTTATACACTCGTGCTTCAAGAAGTGTTTCTGGTATATGTTGCACTCTCCTGTTGTGTTTTGGCTATTCTCTCTAACAATTCAGTCCTCTGCAGAGTTCTTTCTTGTTTGCAGTGTGGAGTGTTTGGGCCTTTAACTAGGTGAGCTTCAATTTGTTTAAGATAAGCCTGATTTAAAACAAAACAAAGCAAAATTCTTCCGAGAGAGAGAGTGAGAGAGAGAGAGAGAAGAAAAAGGAACAAAAAAAGTAAAACAAACAAAAATCTTTAAACCTAACTAAAAAGAAAGATAGAAGAAAGAAAGAGAAAGAAGGAAGAAGGAAGGAAGGAAAAGAAAGAAAAGGAAGGAAAAGAAAGCATGGAAAGGAAGGAAGGGAAGAGGAGTGGTGGTCCCATTTCCACCAGAACTGAAGCTGACACTTTGGAGCACTCATATCATCAGCAGACTTAGATCATAGGGTGGGGAGTGGGGGGGCTGTGCTGTTCCTAGGTGTGGGGGAGGGAGTCTTGCTGCATTGGATCACAGTCAGACCTGCCCTAGTAAAGTTGTCCCTGTATTGGGCTGCGGTTTGATGTAAGTGGCTCCAGTTTCCACTAGGGGCACTATGTTGTTCACTGAAGTCCTGCTATGCTGGTGGATGGCGGGGAGATGTGTTCACCCCACCATCCTACCCTGGGAAGGGAACTGGTGACCACCATTTTTTAGGAAGCCCTCACAAAACAGTGAACAATCCCACCTCCAGTGGCCCAGGCCTCTGTCAGATCTCTGCTCTCAACCTGTCTGTACCTGGACTATCAGCACACCCAGCACCACAATTCTCCTGACAATTTCTCTCTGACCCACAGCTGGATTCAAAGCTCCAAATCTTAAAGGACTTGTGCAAAGTGCAAAGTTCCCCTCCCCCAGAGAAGAGCCTTGTAGTCCTGTGCCCAGAGCTATTCTGTCCCAGAAAAGAAGTTGCATAGCTATAAAGGAGCCTAGAGTCTATGGTGAAGCACAGTATAAACTGTGACCAGGTTATCAGCCCACTGTGCATGCCTCTGTCCCCTGCTATTGAATGGCCCCTCAGTGGTGCCTTTTGTATCCCTTGTCCTTGGAGAGGCAATATACTCTCATCCAAATGTACTCCAGGAAGGGGAATGATCCCTCCCAGTGTAACCCAGGGGATAACCACATCATGTTGTCCACTGTCCACTTCCTGGCCTTGTCTTCTCTTTCTCCAGAAGTACTGCTGCCCACCCATCTTGACTCTGGTGAATGGAATGGATTACTTAAACCTCTGAATTTGAGCTCTCCTTTTTGGAAACAATCAAACAAACAAACTTAACCATAGTCAGTTCCTCTCAATTCCCCAGTCAATGGTCTTGGGGGAATATTTTTCTTGCACGAACCCAACACACTGCTCACTCTCCCCCTCTCTCCCTTTCTCCTTGTCTTCTCTTCATGGAAAGGGCCCCTACCCTCTCCATGGCACTTCAGCTTTTATTTCCCCCATTCATGTCTCTGAACCTTGCAGCTGCCATGTTCTTGCCCTCTAGTTGTGCAGACTGTTCTCTTAAACTTCAGATCAATTTCCTGTTCAAAATGTTTTAGTTGATTAAGCTGTATTTGAGGGATGAGGCAAGCCTAGGGTCCTCCTACTATTCTTCCATGTTAACTTCTCCTCAAATGGGTGATGATTATTAAGGTGGGCATTTGCGATGAGCACTGGGTGTGTATCTAAGTGATGAATCACTAAACTCTACTCATGAAACCAATATTATGCTGTATGTTAATTAAATAGAATTTAAATTAAAAACTTGCAATAAAAAAGGAAACTAAAAACGTAAATGCTTCCAGAGAATTTGTGTCTTCATCATGTAAATTAAAACAATGACTTCTAAAAACTTGTAATTTGTATTTACTTTTATGATATATATACCTGAAGAGTAATATGTAGGGAAAACTCAGGAAATAATGCATGAACTTACTAGCAAATTATATGCATCTATATCTCTGTCTCTCTATATCTATCTGTCTATCTATCTATCTATTTATGGACAGAGAAAGTGGGGGAGTTTTGAAGAAATGCAATTACTTTAAATTTGATTGTTTCTAATGTAATAGAAATGTACATACACACAACAAAAGCATCTTGACATTTTTAATAAGCCATACATATTAAATGTATTGCTGTGGTCTTTCTTTATTCTTTATTACTATGCAAGGCTGTGTTGACCCATAAAAATGGCAATCTTGTGATGAACCATTGTGAAGTGTTTTCATGTGTGGGGTTTCCTTATATTTTTGGTAACATTTTGTAGACAGTTTAGGGATCATGATAGGTGTTTGTTCATTGATTCAGCTTCTCTATTTGGAATATTTCTTTTTGGACCATGAGTAAAAGAGAATACTTTGGTCTTAATTAATTTATTTGCCTATGTAAATATCGCTAAAGCCTTGTGGATCATAAATGGCTTCATAAAAATGACTATAATATTTCATATTTCCCTCAAATATCTGCTTATTGAAGCACCACTTAAAAACAACTGACTAAAGCTCCCATTAGTATAAGTGAGTATTGCTCCACTTAGAAGCACCACTTAAAAACAACTGACTAAAGATCCCATTAGTATAAGTGAGTATTGCTCAAAATCTGGTTGCCATTTGATGAAAATTTTGCAATCTAGAAACTTCCAAAATAAATCCCTGTTTTCTTCTGGTAAGCCAAATGAAACACTGTGAGTGAGTGAATAAATGAATAGATGAATCAATGGAGTGGAGGAAGAAAGAGTGGTTTCCTCAAGTAAAATGCATGTCAGGAGCAGCTATGAGATTTATGTTAGAAGATCTTATCGCATATTTTATCTTAAGAGTGTATAGTAAATATCTATGGAGTTCAAGAAAGCAATTTGTATAAAATTGTCATGAAATCTTAATCTTTAAAAGTCTACACACCTAATATTTTCCCCAATTAGTCTTTTAAAATCTGGAAAAAAAATTTAGTTTTTATGTATGAAGCTATAAAATACCATGTAGGTATTGCATGGCACAATAAAAATAATTATCAGTAATAACAGTGTCATAGCAGAGCCAACTCCACCTCAGCTGAAACCAACCCTAACCAGTTAGGGAGTTTCTAAGAGAATGATCTTTGTTACAAAAGGTTTCCTTCAGTGTTATTTGTGCTGCTACATAATTCCAGCTATGATTAGGGGAACCTCCCTGTTTCTCTCAATTTTTACTCTGGTAATAGACAATTGCAATTTAGCTCCAAACTTCCTTGTCTTTTTAGTCCTAAAAAATAGGAAACGTTTTAGACATTAAGAAAAGGGATAAAAAGATTATTACCAATTCAAAGGAAAAATAAAGGCTGAAAAGCTTAAAACATCTGATTCAAACATTGTAAAATGTGTTGATACAGTAGGATATTTTTTCCACACTAATCTCAGAGAAATGTAGAACCTTTACTTCCAATCATAAGCATAGTAACTCACAACATAACATGTATCCAGAAACACAGTAGTTGCAAAACTTCCAATAGTCTGTAGTATAAGAGAGTCCTAAAAATATAGCAGGGAGTTTAGAAAAAAAACATTTATAGAGGCTACAAGGACACACTTTTGTAAAATCATATTTGAAGACTTGATTTAGCCTTACTCATTTGTTTAGATGTTTAAAATTCACAGCTCTGGACTGAGCTATGTAGGTAGAAATCAGTAGTTATATTCAGAACTCACAATTTTTTTCAGTGATATGTATTGCCAAGTACTCATATCACCTTTCCCACATGTCACTACAAAAAAGTTTGTAATTATTTTAGTGAGGTGTTATCTTTATGTTTTCTGTGATTACTATTTAGAACACTACAACTTTGAGATTCAAAATTCTCACCAAATTAAAGAATGATTTTGAAATACTTCTGTTTAAATTAATTTTTTATTGTTCATGAACCACACCCAGTGCTCCATGCAATACGTGCCCTCCTCAAAATCTTGTAACACTGAAAAAATAAAATAAACATATTTGGGGGAAAAAAAAGAACCAAAATGTCCTTCAACAGATGAATGGATAAAGAAGATATGGTCCGTATAAACAATGGAATATTATGCCTCCATTAGAAAGGACGAATATCCAATTTTTGTATCAACATGACAGGACTGGGAGAGATTATGCAGAGTGAAATAATTCAAGCAGAGAGAGCCAATTACCTTATGGTCTCACTTACTTGTGGAGCACAAGGAAAAAGATGGAGGGCATTGTGAGAAGGAAGGGAAGGGGGCTTGGGGGGAAATCAGAGGGGGAGATGAACCATGAAGGACTGTGGACTCTGAGCAACAAACTGAGGGTTTTGGAGGGGTGGGGGTGGGGTGTTGGGCCAGCCTGGTAGTGGTTATTGAGGAGGGCACATATTGCATGGAGCACTGGGTGTGGAGCATGAACAATTAGATCTTGTAACACTGAAAAAAGAAAATAAACATATTTGGGGAAAAATTAATTAATTTCTTAATTTATAATTTATTTTTGTTTAATTGAAGCATAAATAACAGATTATATTAGTTTCAGGTGTACATCATAATGATTCAACAATTCTATACATTACTCAGTACTCACCCTGATAAATGCAGTCACCATCTGTTACCAAATGTTATTACAATCTTATTGACTATATTTCCTATGCAGTACTTTTCATCTCCATGACTTATTTATTTTATAACTGGAAGTTTGTACCTCTTAATCCCCTTTATCTATTTCACTCATCCCTCTACCTACCTCCCTTCTGGCAACCACCATTTTGTACCCTGTATTTAAGATTCTGTTTTATTTGTTTGTGGCCATAAAAAAGAATTAGATCTTGCCATTTTAAACAACATGGATGAACATAGAGAGTGTTATGCTAAGTAAAGTGAGAGAAAAAATACCATATGATTTCACTCATATGTGGATTTTAAGAAGCAAAACAAAGAGATAAGCAACAACAACAAAACCCAGACTCTTAAATACAGTGAAATTCTTTAGAACTGCTCTTCGGTTTTGAAAAATGACAGTGAAATAACTGATGGATTTGGGGGAGAAAGTGGATTCATTAAGAAAAATCTAGCCATTCAAATAGATATGTTAGTGCTTATTAACAAAACACCCTGGTCTATTGGCCAAATTTAAAGTATCTCTATTGGGGCACCTGCATGACTCAATTGGTTAAGTGACTGCCTTTGGCTCAGGTCATGATCCCAGAGTCCCAGGATCGAGTCCCACATCGGGCTCCCAGCTCCATGGGGAGTCTGCTTTTCCCTCTGACCTTCTCCCCTCTCATGTTCTCTCTCTCTGTCTCTCAAATAAATAAACACAATCTTAAAGTATCTCTATTATACTTGTGATAGATGCATAAATTTTATATTTCTAAATGCAGTATGATTTTGGTGATATAATTCCAGGAACCCAAAACTATAGATATTCTTTCTTTTTTTTCACTTATTTATTTGTCATCTACAAAAGTATTTATTGAATAAATATATGAATTTAATAAATATATATATTTATTGAATAAATATATGCAAAGCACTGTAGTGAATGTTGTGATTCTCTATCCTCACTGAAAATATGTTATAGTAGGAGAGGTAAAACTTGTTTAAACATAATTACAATACAAACAGTATGAGATAACTGCCCTAAAGTTGTACTGACAAAGGTCACAAAGTGAGAGATGATTTTTGTCTGAATTTTGTCAGATAGGCTTTACAGATGGTTTATTTAAGTCTTAAAGGGCAAATGAAATTTCAACAGAAGAAGGGAAAAAAAAACTAAGACTTTCCTAAGGGAAGGAATGGTGTGAAATAAAAAGTACTAAAAATGTCCAATAGAAAGGTAAGTGGAGAAGTTTGGCTGAAGCATTGGGCATATGTGAAAGTAGGGAGACAGAAATCTAGAAAACATGTCAGGGCTATATAAAAGAAGAATCTTCATCATGGACATCTATTGTGTAGGGCTGTCCAGAAAAAAATTCTGTCTTTCAGAAATTCTATGGTGGAATTAATTTTCTTCTAGCATGGATAGTCTTGATAAATATATAAATCAGTGACCTGACCTCCATAGCTAAAATGTGGACATGTAAAGCAAGCTAAGTCTGTTCAATATTCTCCTGGACTTTGGGTTTTGAACAAAGTAAAATAATGAAAGAAAAAGAGTTGTTTGGTTCAGCTATTTTCTTCTCCTACTTGGAATTTTATATCTTTCTAAGCTTATGTTCCTTCTAAGCCTGGCTCTCTTTGACTGGTTCTTCAATTATGTGAGCTATCCCATGTCCTTTCAGTAAGGATTTCCTTCTTTCCTTCCTTCCTTCCTTCCTCCCTCCCTCCCTCCCTCCCTCCCTCCCTTCTTTCTTTCTTTCTTTCTTTCTTTCTTTCTTTCTTTCTTTCTTTCTTTCTTTCTTTCTTTCTTTCTTTCTTTCTTTCTTTCCTCCTTTCTTTCTTTCATTAACCGGTCAATGTTTCTGCTTACATCAAAGAACATGATAAGAACTTGAAGGCAACTCAGTTTTACACTGAAAGAATACTTTCAGGCAAAGTTAAGGAGGGGGAATTGTCTAATCAAACTGTTATTAGAACAGTATTCTGGAAATGCTGTGTTGAATAGATTGGAAGGGAGAGAGACTGAAGTGAAGGATACCAGTTAGGAGGCTGCTGTAATAGTTTCAGATCCAGGCACTGAGGATCTGGACTAAGGCAGTGGCTTGTAATGAGAAATAAGAGATACGTATGAGAGACATTATTAGTAAGAAAAAATTAACAGGTCTTGGAAACTGATTTGTCATTGATTTTACAGAGGATGAAAGAGTCAAAGATCACTCTGAAGTTCCAAAACTGAAGAATCAGGTGAAGCATGAGAAGTCTATGTAAGCCACTGAGGAGGAAAAACTAGAGAAATATGAGAATCAGAGTGTAGACCAGTGGAGGAGAGATTGATAAGATGTAGGGGGTTAGCAATGTTAGATGCTATGGAAGAAAAAGTTCTAGAAATAAGAAAAGAATAAATTCTTATCATGCTTCAATTTAGCCAAAATTTCAGAAGAAAAAGAATAGTTCTCATTATTGAGTGGAGAAAAAGTCATTTCATGTAGCAGTATTTGTTACCTTTTAGATCAGTGGTTCTTAACCCCTGTCTGTTTGATGGGCTCTTTGGCAGTCTGGTAAGGCCGATGGATCCCTTATCAGAATAATATGTTTTATTTTATTTTAGTTTAGTTTAGTTTAGTTTAGTTTAGTTTTAATATAAACTATTTAAGGAACTTGCAAGATGGTGGAGAGGTAGGACACCCTGTTGCAACCTGTCCCCAAAAGTGAGCTAGATATTTGCAAGTCCACACTGGACACCCATGAAATCAGCCATAGGAGCAAGACTTTTCACTTCTGGATCTCTATGGGAGCAGAAGACAGCAGGGGAGAGGTAAAGCAAAGTGGGAACACTCGAAACGGTAACAGAGGATAAACAAAAGGGGGAGGGAGCCACCAGGAGCGGTGCAAGGACAGTAATACCCCAAAGGAAAGCACCAGGTGGTTGCGGAGCAGTAATAACTTAGAGCCCGGTTAAAATCACTTAAAAAGGGCATAAGGTTCTGAGGAGCAGCGAGTGCACGGGCCCCAGGCCCACACTCCCAGGAAGGACGCCATTCACCCCAAAGAGAGACCAGTGGGGGGTGGGGTCCCACTCCCCACACCATAACACGTGCAGTCCTGCGGAGCCGCCAAACTGCTGAGAGCATAGTTGCGCAGATCCTCCAAACTGCTGAGTGTGCGCTGCCTGGGAAAAGGGGGCTGTGCTGGGAGATTTGCAGAGGGGAGTGTTCCTTCTGGTCCACCCAGAGGGGAGCAGACTATGGCTTCTCTGTGACAAGGAGGTCTGGGTACCAACAAGCAGATCCCTCCCTCAGACTCTCTGAAAAGGAGAAAAAGCTAAAAAAGGCCAAAAGCCTTCAGAGAGCTAAAGACTGAGAAACCGGGTTCCACAGAGCTCTGCCCCTTGACTGGGGGGGCTGGGTGACTCAACCCAAGCAAGACTGACTGAAAAACAACGGGCCAGGCCCCTCCCCCAGAAGACAAGTAAAAAAAAACAAAAACAAAAAAACAAAAAAGACTATAATCACAGAGTCACCATAAGACTTTTAAATCCCCAACATTAGGGGAAATCAATATATTAAGTGCTTGATAATACCCTAAAACCTGTATATTTCATAGATACAAGTTTTTTTCCCCTATTCAGTTTTTTTTTTTTAATTTTTATTCACTTGTTTTCACATTTCTTGGTTTGATTTTGTTTTTTGTTTTTATGTTTTTAAACTACTTAACATTATATCTAGAGGCTTAATCCAACAATAAACTCAGGAAGACCTGAAATATACTTCCTCGTACACAAGGAGCTATAATCAACCTCCCATTTTACCCTTCTGTCAGAATTTCTACCCATTTGCTTTTGTTCTGGTATTATAGAAAATCCCATTCCTGAGGTTCATTCTGACTAGGTTCTTTTATTTCTTGTCATCTACTCTTGTCGGCCTATATGTTTGTTCGTGTAGGTCTACATACTTTATAAATCTTATTGTTGGAGCCCATTCTGGCTGAAATCCCCTCTTTTTCTGTTCCTCTCTATCTTTTTAATCCTTATGCTTTCTTTTTGGTGGTGAATCCCAATTGCTCCTAAACTGTCCAGAGTGAACCCTGCCTGGATCGTGGGCAAAATATCCAAATATATATCCTCTCCTCCACCTCCCATCAAAATGACTAGGAGGAGGAACACCCAAGAGAACCCAGAGACTGTGCTCTCTCCCTCAGAACTATTAGACATGGACATTAACAGTACGTCAGAAAGGGAATTCAGGCTGACAATTATCCAGCTAATGGCTAGGATCAATGACAATATAGAATCTCTAAGGGCAGAAATGAAAACCAGTACAACCAATGTAAGAAGTGCTATCAGTGAGACCCAATCCAATCTAAATAGTTTAACAGCTAGAATTACGGACACAGAGGATAGAATTAGTGATCTAGAGGATAAAATAATAGAGAAAAAAAGGTCAGGAAGACAGCTGGAGCAAACTGCTCAGGAGGCATGAGAAGAGACTTAGGGAAATAAATGACACCATGAAACGTTCCATCGTCAGAATTATTGGAATCCCAGAGGAGGTAGAGAAAGACAGAAGACTAGAAGATATAGCTAACCAAATTCTGAATGAAAATTTCCCCAGTCTGGGGAAAGGAACAAGGGTACGTGTCCTAGAGGCAGAAAGGACACCTGCCAAGATCAATGAGTCTAGAAATACAGCGAGACACATCATAGTAAAATTTGCAAATTATAATTTTAGACAAGAGGTCCTGAGAGCAGCCAGGGGGAAGAGATCCCTTACATATGGAGGAAGACCCATTAGAATAACATCAGACCTGTCCACAGAAACCT
>JAQQSY010003874.1:0-12679 GCA_028646535.1 Procyon lotor
AAGTGAATTGGGGGAAATTGGAGGGGGAAATGAATCATGACAGACTGTGGACTCTGAGAAACAAACTGAGGGTTTTGGAGGGTAGGGGGTGGGGGGATGGGTGGGCCTAGTGGTGGGTGTTGAGGAGGGCATTTATTTTATGGAGCACTGGGCGTGGTGCATAAACAATGAATCTTGGAACACTGTAAAAAATAAAATTATATTAAAATGTATAAATAAAATAAAATAAACTCTGTCCTGGAGGACACACTACTGGAAAGAGTCTTGTCCTTTGGGATGTTTGGTACAAATATTTATTTTTTCAATACATTATTTGCCTTCATACTTAGTTATAGAGCTTTTCCTTACAGCACAGAAGCATTAAAACTTTATGTAGCCAACTATATTAATTTTTCAGCTTATAGTTCTGATTTTTGGTGACACGCTTGAAGTCTGCCTAACCACTAGATTATAAAAATTCACCTCTGATTGATTTCTTCTAGTTTTTTATGGTTTCCCTAAACATATATCTTGGTACCATTACAGATTTATTTTTGATGGAAGGATGTGTGTGTGTGTGTGTGTGTGTATGTGTGTGTGCATATGTATATTTGTATATATATATTCTGTATCTGTATATAATATTTGTTCCTTCTTTAAAAAAACAAAGAGAAGAGGGTAAGAAAAATTGGTATTATCCTAAATCCTATTACTTGGATATAGCAATACAACATTTTTGGTAAACATCCTTCGAGTCATCCTTGGGTAGTACATGCACTAAGAGTTGAGCCATAGGAGTTTTGGGACTGATGAAGGAGAAAAGAAAAGAGCCATATCCCAACAATATTGGGGGGATATTTGCAATGAGAACGTAGAAAGAGAAAAGGCATATAAAAAATTAAAAGGTATACAGTTAAAAAGAAAGTATACAGTTAAATAAGGAGGCAAGTCAAAAGAATATAATGGAAACCAAGAAAAGAGATACTGAGATATTTTCATGATAGTTATACTCTTTGAGCATCAAATGCAGTAGTGAACTTACTGCTGATGGAAAGAATGTGCATTTTGGTATCTGAAGAGTCTTTGGGAGAATGAAGAGAAGAGTTCCAGTGTGCAAACAGATTAAGTTAACTAGTCATGTAAATAGGAAAAAATCTAGAGGCACAGAGTAGAGTGTTCTTATCTAAGAGAAGCGCTGCATTTTTAACAAATACACATACTTCGAGTTCTGCAAGCATCCTTAGCTGGCAAGAATGCTCTGATGAGAGCTACAGCTAGTCGTCTCTTTCTACTCTCCACTGTTCAAAATGAGCCTAAAAGTTACAGTGAATATTGTAGTGATGTGAAAGAAATTTGTTTTAAAAGACTTATAGACTAATGGGCAAGAACTGGACTTTTATGGTAGATAAGTTGGAACTAAAATCCCACTTCTTATACACACTAGCTATGTTAATTGTGGATAAATTTCCTGAGGCTCAGTATTTTCATCTGTAAAATGGGGATGAGAACAACTTGGGCTCAGGTCTATTTTGAGGATAAATGAAATTATGTTAGAGAAGAAACTGGGATGGGATTGGGGGAAGTGAGCAGGCCAAGTTGTGCAAGCGCAAAGCCTTCACTTGTCTTTATTTAAAATGTGGATATTTTCTTTACTCTGGGTTTTTGCATTAATTTTTATCTTTATAAAATATTGTATTAAAATATTATTTATTCTGATACTGAGTGCTTTGATACCCCTTCTTAAATTTTGTGCCCAAAGAGAGTACCTCATTTGCTTCACCTTAGCCCTGGCCCTTAAAACCAACAATTACTGAACAATTACAATTGGTCAAGCAAGCACTGCATCAAGCACTTTAATTATATACGTTTAACATTTAAACAGTAAATGTTTACCACGTACCTAACTCTAGAATAAGGCGTCATGATTATCACCATCATCATCAACATCACCATCAGCATCACCATCATCACCCCCCATCATCACCAACATCATTACCATCACCACCATCACCCCCATCATCACTGTCACCATCATCACCACCACCATAATCACCACCAGTGTCACCATCATCACCATCACCATCATTACCACCTTCTTCACCATCACTGTCATCACTATCACCATCATCATTACCATCATCACTTTCATCATCATCACCACCATCACCATAATCACCAGTGTCACCATCATCATCACCATCTTCACCATCACTGTCATCACTATCACCACTATCATTACCATCATCACTATTACCATCAACACCATCATCATCATCACCACCAATGTCACCATCATCATCACCATCACCACCACCATCTTCACCACCAATGTCACCATCATCATCACCATCACCATCATCACCACCACCAATGTCACCATCATCATCACCATCACCACCACCATCATCATCACCATCATCACCACCATCATCACTATCACCATCAACACCATCTTCAACACCATCACTATCATCACTATCACCATCATCACCATCACCATCATCACCACCATCTTCACCACCATCACTATCACCATCATTACCATCATCACTTTCATCATCATCACCACCATCACCATAATCACCAGTGTCACCGTCATCATGACCATCACCATCTTCACCACCATCACTGTCATCACTATCACCACTATCATTACCATCATCACTATTACCATCAACACCATCACCATCATCACCACCAATGTCACCATCATCATCACCATCACCACCACCATCATCATCACCATCAACACCATCACTATCATCACTATCACCATCATCACCATCACCATCATCACCACCATCACTATCACCATCATTGCCATTGTCATTATCATCACCATCATCACCACCATCACCATCAGTGTTAGCATCATCACCACCATTACCATTATAATCACTTATTATATGTATCCACAATTAAAGCTGGGTGTTATATACAATGAATTGTTGAGCCCTATATCAAAAACTAATGATATGTTGGCTAATCAAACATAATAAAAAAAATTATGTTTAAAAAACAAACAAAAAAAGAAACTAACACAATCTCCTTATAAGGTATAAAAATTAAACAGGATTGTTCTTGCTCTTGCTATCATTTTTGTTATTTTTGATTCCAGTGTATGACTTGGCTCTCCACAGAAAAGCCAGTGAATGCTCCCAAAGAAATCAAACAACTGTTATGGACATGGGGACCGGTCAGGCAGAGCAATAGGGCAGGGCCACTCTGAGTCTTGGGTTGACTTTTGTAAACCTGCCTACGATTTTCACACAAAGAAGCACACGCTGTTCTTGGAGCTGACATTTCCATACTCATAAAGCTCAGTGTTGTTCCAGTTCAGGAAGCTGATGAGTCACCGGCTAGAGGCAGTGGAAAGAGAAAGGACTTCACTCCGGTATGTGTGTATGGGTGGGTGGGGGGGAGGCATGCTTGCAGTTTTGATTATTTCTCAAGTATTTTTAGATATATAATAGGAAAGGAATATAATAACTTGCCAGTCACTACCCCACCCAGAAAACCTCAAGTCACTAATTGCCTTTTTCCTAAAATGAAAGAGTTATCCCATCTGACCAAAGGTTTCATTTTCCTTTGTGATGCTTTGCTCTGTAAGCCTTTTCATCTCATAAGGTATAGCCATATAAACAAACAGGGGAGAAAACAGGAAGATGAAAACTCTTCAGGTTCATCCAATTTTGAATCCCACTTAACAAACACAGAGGTACATGGTTTTGATAAAGACTGTAAGGATTGTGATCTGACCTTCCTCTTGCCTCCATGTGAAATGTAAACACAATGTGCTTTCTCATAATTAAAAGATATTGATTTCCCAGCAGCCCACGAGGGGGCTAGGTAATCTTTCTTCTGAATGGATGCGGCATGATCCCTGTTGTCATCTAGTTACACGCAATCAGAAGTAAGCCACGATAGGCCGGTGTGGCTCTGCACCTCAGGAAGTTGTAGAGCTGGGGGAGAACATCACTTCTGCTTTAAAAATAATCATTTGCCATGATTTTAGGACACACTATGGTACTGTCATAAGATTCAGGGGCTTTAAAGCAACAAAGTGGTTTCTTTCTCCTCCGTGGAGCAGTTTGGGTTGGTGGTTAGATTTAGGAGGGGGGTGGCTTGGTGGTGCTAGGAATCCGTCCCCTAACCATGTCCTCTCCAGCTGCTGCCCTCTGAACTGAGGATGACTCACTACAATGTCTGCATTCCAGCTGCAGGGGAAAGGAAACTATGAGAGGAGAAACATATCTCTTTCCCTTAAAGGACAAGACTTGAAGTGCTTACATTATGTCCCCGCACATCTCCTTGGCCGTCACCTAGTGATATGGCCACATCTGGCAAAGGTGGCTGGAAAAAGTAATCTTTGGCTGGGTGACCACGTGTCCAGTTAAAACTGCTTTTGCTACTAGAGAGAAGATTAGCGGGAATCGCTAGGAGCCCCGGCCACAGGTGACTGGGAATGAATATATGCCCGAATAGAAAGGGGTTCCTGATGTGGGGTCCCCATTCCTGAGGCTCTTGGGTTGTGATGATTGATGGCAATGATAGAAGGGATACAAAGGAAGACAGCTGCAGTGAACGTTTGCTGATTCTTTGCTTTATGATTCTCTATGCGGAGGGCTTTGTAAATATTAAGCCATTTCATTGTCATGATTATCCTACAGCATCAGTAGTATAATGATCTCAAATTTACCCATAAAGAAACTGGGATATGTTAAGTTCAGAAACTTGCCCAAGGTCAGGCAGCTACTATACAGCCAAGTGGACTCTAAACCAATGTGCTTCTTCATCTAAAGTTATTTTCTAAGCCACTTTGCTTAGATGCTAATGGTGCTCTGCAATGCCCCAATATTTCAAAAAGCTGAATTAAACTGCAAACTTCTCCATAACGATCATCCGAGCTAGCTAAACTGTGTTTGCTGGGGCCTGAAAATAATCAATTTAGACTGGTCCTTCCATTTATCAAAGACTAGTAAGAGCTGGGGCCCATCCTTGGACCCTGATTAATCTTGAAAAGGTAGAAAAATTAATGAATGACTGTTTATTAAATGTAGTTTGTTTGGCATATAAGCTCTTCTTAGTCATGGCTCCTGGAGCGAGGGGGAAATAACCAGCGGGTCATCCGTTGGGTAAAGGCTGTAGACAAGCATCCAAAGACTACTCACTTCAAGGCCTCTTTGCCGGTGCTGACAGAGGATAAGCCAGAACCCAGCAGCAAGATCCCTGACCATCCCCAAGGGAGGGACCTCAGGCACCCCGGTGAGTGAGCAACACGTAACCTGGGCCAGTCCAGTTCAAGGGCCGTGCACTGAGACAAACTGAGACAGAGAGAGAGATTTCAGTATATTCAGTGTCAGGCAGCCATAACCAAGAACCAAATGGAATAGCAAAGCCAGTAGGTGCAATGTGCAAAAGGTGGGCTCCGAGATGCAGCTGCTGTTGCCTTCATGCATCAGCACGTGCAAATGTTAGGAACGGACGGGGAATATAGCACTCCTCCCTCCCCACAAACAGACGGGTAATTAGACGGAGGGTGGGAACCAGATGCTCTACTTCCCCCGAGAGCAGCACCGGAGGGAATGGGCTGGCTCTGCAGAAGGCATTTCTGCTCCTGAAAGGGGATATCACATAGAAAAAGAATTGGGGCTTCGGGGTGTCTCGGAGGGAGGGATAGCAGTGGTGGGGGAGCGCCTCTTCTCTCCAAGTTCATCCTCTGCCAGTCCCTTCTCCAGGCACAAACCAGCAAGGTGCTAGGTGAGTGCTGCTCTTAGAGATCCCACGGACCGTCACCCTGTCAAAGGCCACTTCAGAAAACGGCCTTGCTAGTTCCTGCCAATGTTCGTTCCTGCGGTGTCTGTTTTAGAAATCCGTTCTCCGTGTCTTAGAGTGCAATGATACAGACGTTTCTCCTGATACGAGAAGAAGCACTCAACCAAATCCTAGCTGAGCAGCAGCACCCTCTGAACTATGAGCCGCGGTCTAACCGACCATGTGTTTGACAGTGATCCGGCTCCAACTGTTTGCTGGCAATGCAAAGTAACTTCTTGTGGGAAAGTCCTCCAACATCGCCCCAAAGGCTGAGTGGCAATGACGATGGATATCTGCTTGGCAACGATGCTGGAAAGGAAGTCAAAGATCAATTTCTAGAGTCTGCAGAGGTTCAGTTTACATACCTCACTCTCCCTGGCCTTTTATTATTATTTGTTTCCAGCTGAGTCGAACCCTAGCATTGCCTTAAACCCTGTAACAATTTAAATCAGTAGTGACAGAGTCATAAGGAAGCATTTGTAAGGTGTCAAGTGCCCTGCAGATGCAAGGAACAGCAGGATAGGCGGTGCCAGTACGCTCTGGTGAGAGACACTGAGGGTTCTAGAACACCGCCAAACTCTGGTCCCCCAGGGTGGGAAAACATCACTGAGGTTCTGCACTCTACTCTGCACTGTCCCACCAGTAGCCCTAGGACAGTCCTTCTCCAAGTACACAACAAAGTCCCACTTATCTGAGAAGCTAACCCAAAATTCTGTTTCACGCACTCATATCCTGAGCCCCGATTGTATACATCAGAATCCCCAGAGACCAGAGAGTTGGTATTATTCACAAGCATCCCAGGCGATCCTGATGCACGGTAAAGTTCGAGAACTACTGATTCCAAGCCAAGCTCCTCATTTCACAAAAAAGGACACTGAAACTGGGACAGGGGATATATCCACACCTGCTAGTTTGTGACAATATGGGCAAGAATGCACTTCCACACTCCGTGAAAACTCCGGCCTGATATAATTCTGAATTTTACCACCTCCTATTGCAGCACAAAGGAGCGATGTCCTTAAAGAGGCCAATCGGTGGGGTTCTGCTTCCACAAAACACTCTTACAAGCCCCCATGCCCCTCTCCTACGGCCCCTCTCAGTGAGAATGGACTTTAACTGTACGATCTGCCAGAACGGTTTCCTCATCTCTCTCTACTGCTGCCTAGCTCATTCGCTGACTCTTTTTGATCAGCATAACATTCTCCAGTAAACGTGTCCAGACCTCCACTTGCATCCTAGATAATGATATAAAGAGGGTTTGTTCCATTGGTGGAGTGGAAATTTTAAGGTTTTCCTCCCTTCTTCCTCTACTGATTTCAAGGCTGAGATCAGCTGGATTCAAACTTCTGTAATTTTCCCACTCGAAGACATAATCATGTTTATTGTCCCAGTCGGTAGTCCTTTCAATCATGCTGTGCCTCGTGCTAAAGCCACATCAGCAGGTGATTGCGATCACCATGCCCCCAGATGATGCTCTGTCCCTCGATAAAGTTCATATCATTTCAGCCACCCACATGCCACAGGAAAAGTTTTATAAATTATAACCGGGAGACGGCTGTGGGATGAGGCATTGGAGTGGACTGGTGGATTCCTAAGTACTAACTGGGACCTGAGAGGGCAAGAAAGTGATGAAGCTGGACTGTGGGATAGTCCTACAGGATGTGGTATTGGAAGTAAAGAAGTTGAAATCTGAATTGAAGGTGAATCAACATAACGTTGCCCAATCCAGACCAAAACTACACCTTCCCCTTACAAGGGCTGCATAAAGACAACAGTTTATGAAAATCTAGATTTTGAAAATGTTTGATTTTTGCAAAATTTTGCCTTAAATTTGTCTCTCAGTAGTAAAAAATGAAATTACTGTAAACATGGTCTATGCAATACCTAGCAAGAGTGTGATCAGTTTTCAGATGAATGTGCTGTTACAATGAATTACTGATGAGTGCGCTGCTGTTCATTAAAAAAGGTTTTCGGGGCCATCAAAGTTGTCACTCTTGCGTAGAGAATGGTGAAGTAGGAGAGAAGGAATAATGGTATCACGGAGATATCTAGAACAATTAAAATTCTAAAAAAAAAAAAAAATACATGACCTACATTGAAACCTACGATGAAGGTATAAAAAGAGGCATGTTTTGAAATGGAATGTTAGTTATGACTTGGAGACCTCCAGAAGGCCTGGGTACAAGATGGGGCGATCCCCCAGAGGAAGAATCAGGTACTGCTTTGGGATTTTATCAAACCAAGGAAGGCATGTACATGGTAGAAATGCTGCCAATGCTTCCTCGTGCTCTATTTATAGTGCGTACGACTACCTGCCCATTTCTCAATGAGATCATCATGCTTTCAGAATTATTCTCAAAGCAGGGCCATTGATGGCTGCTGACACATGAAATAAAAGCTTACTTTCATGTTTGAGCCAACAGATGCATGGGCCTTGGGGTTGAAACCTGATGGGAAAGTCATAAATTAAAAAAAGACATGGGGACTTCTTGGTTTCCATTGTTAGATGGTCATATGAGTGACTTGAAATTCTGGAAAAGTGCAGGAGGGACCCAGGTGAATCCTTGTGTAACGGGGCTGGATGAAGACCGAGGGAGACTGATGGGCAAAGGAAAGTGGGAATGGCACACATGCATTCCTGCTTCCTCACTGCTGACTCGGTCTAACAGAAGCAGGAAGAATATGCCGTCCTCCTTGAAATGAAGTTTGCATATTTCTCTAGAATCCTAGAACAAAATGCTATTCATTGCAAAGGCGAACTTGGGAAATGCTGAATTCAACAGTGATTGGCAGTTTTCTCCTTGACTTCCAGCTACAAGGGATCGGGGAGGGAGAGAAAGAGAAATTGCTTAAGAGGAGGGGGAAGTAGATGCAAAGAACAGAAGAAAAACCATGACGTGACACAATGTTCATTCACCAGGAAAGAGGGCCGTAATGATAGTTCACCAGGTGAGCTGAAAGTAGGGCACTGCCTGACAAGAGGAGGATCTGGACTCCAGAACCCTGGGGTCAGAAACCGGCCACCGAGGGGGAGGGGGTCAAGAAAGATGAGGGATGAAGAAGACAACTTTGCTCAACAGCTCTTGGCTGGAGAGCACTTCCGTAATAAAATCCCAGGCTGTTTAACAAGGGTGATTTCATTCCGACCCCGAGGGATGAAACTAAAGTCTAAATGTAAATCTCAGTACTTGGTTAAAGAGAAAACTGGCCAGCAGGGGGATAGGATCAAAGCCGTTCTAGACAGACGGGTTAAGCTAGGACAACTAGGCTAAGTACAGAAGCGGGCGTGACCCCGTATCCTGAGTACGACGTGAAAGCTGAGATTTTTTTCAGACGCTGCATTAATAGAGAAAAAGTCTCTGTAACATGACTGGATGACAGAGCTTTGTCTTTCTTGGGACCTGCCTCCTTTTCAACTGCTCATGCTGCCATGTTCCAAGTACAGGTAGAATATTCATTCCTCTGCTCGTTCATTCATTCTTCATTTTCTTTCTCCCTCTCTTTCATCCTTATAGATTTTTGAAAGTCAATCTTTTCTGTGTAAGTGCAAAGCTCTCCCTAGATTTCAATTCCAAATTAATTAATTAGTAAGTCCGTTTGTTGCCTAATGTCCTCAGAGCTCGTGTGGGGGCCGCTCAGAGTCTTTGGCACTGGAGATAGAAAGAGGAACGAGACAGTTGAGGCCTCAGGGAGCTTAGGGTTTAACCTATGATGCCCTCCTCTGATGCCCTTTCTGTCTTCACCTCTCACCCACAGAGCACCTCTTGTCTGTGAGGCACTGTAATGTACTGACTGAGCTTCCAGCTGTAATCCTGAATTTGCCCTTGATTATTTGCTCTCTTTCTGCACCTTTCCAGCTTCGCTAGAAGCTTCCATGTTCTTCCAGCCCTAGCTCCATAGTTTCAGCCTCCAATTTCTCTACCTGAGATCAGAGGTCAACACTCCACATCCTCCCACTCTCCGCGGACCAGTCAAGAAAAACCCCATTCCTTCTACTCTCCTCAGTATGGAGGCCTCTGATATGTTCCTTTTTCTAAAAATAGTTCCTTACATTAAAAAGAAAACACACACACACACACACACACACACACACACACACACACACACAGAGTACTTTTATTGCTTCAGTTTTGGCTCAGCCGTCTTGGGTCCCCATCAATCTTCAATGATTTAAAGAAGAGGGTTGTTGCTACAAGATACCAAAAACAAAACCAAAACCAATACCAAGAAAAATAGCAGCAGACAGGGCAGTGCGATGTCCTGGAAAGGAGTGCTTTTCTGGGAGGAATGGGGTTCCAATCGGCCAGTGATAGAAAATGGTGAGATGAGAGACTACTGGTTCATCAGATCGTGATGAATACTTCAGAGAAAGACCTCTCTGTGCTGGAGAGAGAGTCTCTTTTCAAGCCACAGGACAGAGGTATCCTCACAAAGAAAAGGATGCGACAAGTCAACACAAAGTCCTCGAGTCTGTGTGAATCCCACAGACCTCGGCTGGGAAATGCAGCCACAGGGAATTTCTTGCATGTTCCTGACCACTGTTTGTGTTTGAACTAGTGAAGGACAAAGTGAAGGACAACTTTAAAAGAAGCCATTATCTGTTGGCTTATTTGTGCCAACAAGGGGCAGCAAGATCTCTGCCCAGGAGATTGAAAGATGGCTAATTAATTCAACAGAATCCTTCTTCTTCTTGGGGAATTTAAGGGGAAAAGGCAAAACAGAAAAGAAACCAAGGAAGAACCCAAGAAAGAGAAGCTGAACTATGTATGTATGTGGTGATGATCAGAGTGGAAAGATCAACAGAGGCAACTTCTGGGAAAATGCCAAGTTCATAGAGATGCACATGGGTTACTCGTTTGTTCTTTCAATAAACATTTACTGAGTAGCCATTTTGTACCAGGCATTTTGCTGGATGTTGTTGATTCCTGAAAATCAAATTACTCTTAATTTTATCAAGTTAAGGTGGTGTCTAGTATTTCCTTACATGGTCTAGGTGATCTTCTGTTAGGCTTAAGTCACTTGAACCACCTGGGTCTGCCTTATACTACTCACAAGTTCTAATTAATAAATGTGAAAGAACTAGGGCCTTGGAGTCCCAGGTATGGTAGAGTGACATAGGGTCCTAATTCTTCACTGTCTTGTAGTATTTGTACATATTCATCCCTTTGCCATGGTCTTATCATTGGGCTTAGCCTTGTAACTTGCTTTGACCAATGTGTACCATTGGACGTGATACAAGGAGAGGCTCAAGATATGTTCCCAAGATTGGGCTTGCCTATCGCACTTTTGCCGTCACCAGAAGAATGAGAGACTCATGTAACAGACCCAAGCTCTATCCACGGCCTAGAGCCAACCTTAGCAGTTTAGATCAAGTAAATTCCAGACGGCCCTCAGGTGTATGAGCAAGAAAAAAGTGCCTGCTGTGATAAAGCATTAAAAGGCTGAGGTGTTTCGGACTTGGAGGGCAGTGGAAATCTGAATCAGCTGGCAAGTTGCCGGTCTGATAAGGGTTTTTGTGACCACGGACTGCATTCATGGTGGGGATGGTAGATATTTGAAAATGAAAATGGAACCAAGAATGGGTGTGTTTAATGAAGCATTCTCACTCTCACTGCATCAAACGTCAAATGTTTGTCATCCAGTGCAATGGAAGTCAGTGCTGGGAGTCACTCTCGCTCCCCAGCGTTGAGGAGGCTCGGATGTACCAATGTGATAACTCACACTGTCCTGTGAACATCATGAACATCTGCACAGCGCTTGGCTGGGTCCTAACCCGGGCACAGATGGTACTGATACATGGTCACATTTGTCCCACAGCAACTCTTAAATGTGTGTAAGGACGCCGCCAACACTTCAGAAAAGAGGAGACAGAGGTTCGAAGAGGGCATCACCCATGATCCCACATATGGGAAGTGGCAAAAGCAGTCTTCAACCCCATTCTGACCACCTCTAAAACCTGCACACTCATCTCCGGAGGGCCTGGGTGAGACTTCTCTGTAAGGGAAATGAGGGGGCGAAGCTGAGGAAACGTCTAATAAATAGAACAGTCATCAAACCACCATTTATAATCCTCAATGGAGCCATCAGATCCTAAATTTGATGGTACTTTTTTTTTCCCTCCAAAACTCCCAAGTCTTACTTATTTCAAGATCTCTGAGTTCTGCTTTTCCTACAGAATAGGATGAATCATCCCCTAATTTCTCTTTGCTATAATAGAGACGCCTTTCAACTCTCCTTCCTTTATACTCCAAAAAAGTTCTCCAAAAGTCTCAGAGACACTGACACTAGCATTCCCTAGACGCCTGCATGTCCTACACCAAAGAATATTAGGATTAAAGGACTCACATTTTCCTTCTGTAAAGACTCTGCGACACTTAGGAGAAATAGAGCAAACAATACCACTTATTCACCTTACTCAACAGGAACAGGTTTTGAATTTGATGTTCCTAGTCTCAGTAAGTCAATGCCTCAGCGTTTTCTATTACCCAGAGAGGGCTGAGCACACAAAGGAGGTGACAGGAAGATACGGGTGCGCTGGCTTCACAAGCAACTACTGGGAATATTGCCGATGCTGGAGAGTTGTGATACCTGCACTCCAAGCCCTGGGGAAAAGCGGTGATTATAATATTAGCTAATAGTTATTAAGCAAATAGCATGTTCTACTCCTAGTAAGGATTGTTATACACTCGGATGCCTGGGTGGCTCAGTTGGTTAAGCGACTGCCTTCAGCTCGGGTTATGATCCCGGAGCCCCAGGATCGAGTCCTGCATTGGGCTCTCAGCTCCATGAGGAGTCTGTTTCTCCCTCTGACCTTCTCCCCTCTCATGCTCTCTCTCTCAAATAAATAAATAAAATATTAAAAAAAAAAGATTTTTATACACTCAAG
>JAQQSY010003876.1:0-12679 GCA_028646535.1 Procyon lotor
GTACCCGTGCCCGCTGCACCTGCTAGTTCTGGTAACCGAGGCTCGCGCCCCCGGCCCCCCCCCCCCCCGGTCCCCTGGGAGCGCCCGGTTCGGCTGTATCCACGGCTTTCCCTGGGCTGCCGGGCCCCGCGGCAGGTCCCCGCGCCGCCCTCGCTGTCCCGCCGGCCTCGAAGGTGCCGACCGTACTGATCGCTCTCTGTGAACATCCGCCGAAGCAAGGAGATGCTTTTTCTTCTGTTAATAGACGGAATCGCCAACCTTGAGTTTCTGGAGAATACGACTTGGTGGTGGCCTGTTACTCTTGACGAGGAAAAGGAAGCAGGCGTGTCACCGGGTCTGGTCTGCTACTCCCCGTGGCGTTGCGGCCCCCGAGCCCATGACAGTGACCGGCCGCGGCTCGTCCTCCGGCTCCGTGCGCGGTCGGCGGTTGGGGGGACGGGCCAGGCCCTCCGTCCGCCCCACAGAGCCGTCCGTGCATGGTCAGTGTTAAGTCTTTTCTCCACGCTTGGAGGAATTCGCTAGGAAAACCGCTGGCGCCGAGGGTTTCCGGGAGGGACCCTAACTGACCGCTCCCGTTTCCTCAGTGGGCTCCGGTTTCTCCGTCTCCTCTCGTGTCAGCTTTGCAAGCGCGGGCGTGTCTGGGGAGCCGTCCGCTTCCTCTGCTGAGAACAATCCTGTTACCGTCTGTCTGGTGTCCCCGGGGCCCCGGGCCGCGTCCGGGTTTGCTGCGGCTCGGGCGGTGCGTCGGGGCTCCGGGCTCGGCGACGAGGCCTCGCGTCCACACCGGGCTCTCCGTGCGGCTTGTACTCGGAGCCTCGGTCTCGTCTCCGCGGCGGAGTTGCTTCTGCTCTCACCCGCTTGGGTTCGCTTTTCTCCATCTGGTGTCTGAAGGTGGATGATCAGGCTCTGCCCCTAGATTCCTCCCTTCAGTGGTAACACCTGCGGCTCTAAGGTCACTACATCGCACTTTTAATTTGTCCTGTTTTTATCATTCGGTTCGGTTCGCATATGCTCTAATTTTCCTTGTGGCTTATTTTTTTGACCCATGAGTTATCCAAAAGGTCATTACCAAGTTTGCAAGTGTTTGAGGATCTCTTCAATGGGATCATTCCCGTGCGGCCTGAGCAGCGCTCTAGACGGTGCCACCCCTCGCCTCCAGCAGGGTTCTGGGCTGTGACCGCCCGCTGCCCGGTCGGACGCGCATTCGTGCCCACGAGAGCGGACAGGCCCAGCCCCCCGCTCCCGGGCGTCTCAGAGCCGAGGGGATGCGGGTCCTTGGGGAGCAGGGGCGCGCGTGCCAATGCCCCCTGCTGTGCACACACTGAGAGGTGGGGCGGTGGCTGCCCCGTAAGCGACCCTATAAGGTCACGAGAAGACCCCCCCCCTCTCACCAAGTCCCCGGAGCTTCCCCCTTTCCGCTCGGTGGCCCCCTGTGCCCTCTCCTCCGGGGCAGCTGCCGCTCCCCTCCCTGGGCAGGGAGGTGAGGTGGGCCCAGGGTCTCCCAGGCCACGGGAGGTCATAGGAGGTCATGGGAGGTCACGAGAGGCCACGGGATGGCAGGCGGGGGAGCACAGCAGACGCACCTCCAGGGGCTTGGTCAGTAGAACGGGACCGAGGCATCTGACAAGCGCGGACACACGTCCCTCCTTCCCTCTTCCACTCAAAGACACAGGCCAGCACGGAGCAGCACGCCCACCCCACAGGGACCCAGGCCTCGGGAAAGCCCAAGGGAAGGCCGCCTGAGCTCTGGGGCAGGAGCAGGGGCCCGAGGGCAGCACCCACCGCCCACTGCCCTTCCGGGCCTTTCCGGCCAGCTGCGGCCCCACGGCCCTGGTGCCGACGGAAGTCCTGCCTCCCCCACCTGCTTGTCCCGTTCCTCGTCAATACAGCCATATTCACTTTATTGTTTAAAAGCTACTTATTTCTCTCCAATTTTACTTGGCGTGTAAGTGATGGGATCATGGTCTAGGAGTCTGTTCCGGCCGTGCCCTGTGTGAAAGTGTCCACGCTTGTGCTGGCCGGCCTGGGCCAGGGCAGGGGCAGGGGAGCCCCACAGCCTGGCTTCCCCGGGGCACCCTGGGGGTCCTCCCACCTGGCCCAGGGCTGGTCTGCATGGCCGGGGGCTCGAGCGTCATTCCCAGGATAGAGGACCCAGGAAAGAGGACCCTGGGATCATGACCCGAGCCAAAGGCAGATGCCCAATGACTGAGCCACCCAGGCACCCCAATAAAATGCACTATTTTCTTTAAAGATTTTAAAAGTCTATTTGAGAGCGACAGAGAGAGCAGTGTGCGCACAGGAGGGGGAGGGGCAGAGAGCGAGGAAGAATCTCAGGCAGACTCCCCGCTGAGGGCTAAGCCGGACTCGGAACTCAGTCCCACGACCCTGAGATCATGACTTGAGCTGAAATCAAGTGTCAGGTGCTGAACCCACTGAGCCACTCGGGCGCCCTGCATAATGCACCGTATTGACAGGCTTCTAAAAAGTTATGCTACTGGGGCGCCTGGGGGCTCAGTGGGTTAGAGCCTCTGCCTCCGGCTCGGGTCATGATCTCGGGGTCCTGGGATCGAGCCCCGCATCGGGCTCTCTGCTCAGCGGGGAGCCTGCCTCCCCCTCTCTCTCTGTCTGCCTCTCTGCCTGCCTGTGATCTCTCTCTCTGTCAGATAAGTAAATAAAATCTTTAGAAAAAATAAAAAGTTATGCTACTGATGAAGAAAGCACTTAACAAATGTCACACGTATTGTGGATCAAACGCAGCCAAGTGAGCGGACAAGGCCCCAACCAACAGAGGACACCCGCACGAAACCTCCCGCCACCCCACTGCTGTGGGGTGTTTCTGAGCCCTGTCTGGCGTTTCCGCGTCCCTGCCGACCTCACGCACCTGCTCTAGCGTGTCCTTCACTGTTTCCGGTCCAGCCTCTAGTACTTGAGTTGTGAGCATTTTCGGCTCCTGGCCCGATGATTCCAACACGTCTGCCACACCTGGGTCTTGTGGTGCTGCTCGTCTTGTCTCTCAGGCTACGTTCTGCCTGTGTTTGGCAAGCCTGGCAGGTTCTGCTGAAGGCTGGCCGTGGCCGCGGGATGGCAGGAGCCAGGTGAGCTGGGGTGTCTCCGCTACGCGGCCAGGGTCAGGCCACGTGCGTGGGTCGCTGCGGTGCCAGGCGTGGGAGGCTGAGGTGTCCCCCGTGGTCTCTGGGCTCCGTGGAGACTCGTCCTTCGGCAGCCCACCCCCTGCCTCTCCCGGTCATCACGCACGGTTGTCAGCCCGCGGGTGTGGAGGGGAAGCGAGCCACGGCCTCGCGGTTGAAGCTGGTGTCCGGTGGGCCCGAGTCCCTGCACTGGGACCTCCTACGAGCCTCCTTCTCCCTCCCACGACACGTGGAGGCTAGCGCCGTCTGCTTGCTCTCCGCCAGCTCAGATCAGGCTCTGGCGGGCAGCTTCCCTTGAGGGAGGCCAGTGTCGGGCAGAATGGGAGCGTGGGGCATATTTCAGATGATTATTTTCCTCCCTCCTGCCCGAGGCACCAGGTACGAGGCAACTTCTCTCTGATCTTCTCCGTGAGAATCCATCGGGGCTCTTGGAGGTGGACCTCACGGAAGTGGGGCGCTCCCTGAGACACCCCCGGGGTTTCTAACTCGCAAGCTCATCAACTACCACTTAATACCGCCTCGTTTCTAGCTTTGCTCTCCGCTTCCCCACGCACCTGCCTATGGCGAGGAGCACGCTGTCCTTCAGGCCCGGGGCCTGTGTTCCCCGAACAGAAGGGTCGATGGCCGATGGGACCTCTCGGCTGCCCCGCAGGCCTCCCTGGGGGCCCAGCCTCGGCGCAGCCACGCTCCCGCGCCCAGCCCTGCGCTGCGGTGGATTCCGGGCGTCCAGACGCGGCTGCACCCGCTCTGGCCGCCCCGGCGTGGAGCTGGGTCTTGGGTTTGTGTCCGCCGCAGCCCCATAGGTGAGCGCTCTGCGGCCGCCTGCAGGCCCTCGGAGGGGACCGGGCCCACCACCCCCGCCGCCCGGCCCTTCCCTGTCCCCACGGGAGGGAGCCGCGACCGCAGGCCCTGGCCCTGCCAGGCGCTCCCTGCCTGTGACCGGGTCCCGGGGCCACCCCGGCCTCAGCCACCAGCTGTCTGGTCCTTCCCGGACTGCGCCCCGGCCTCCCGTGTCCGAGGCGCCTCTCGGTGACGGCGAGACTGAGGTGCCGCGACCTCAGCACCAAGAGCAGAGAAAACCCCAAACCGGCGAGTGAACAGGGGCCTCGGACAGAAGGCGAAGGTGTCGGGAGCCCGGGTGGTCTCCCCCCAGCGGCCCCCGGAAGAGCCACGTGAGGGGACCTGCCAGGTCAGCAACACGGGGCGCGGCAAGGACGTAACCACGCTCCGGAGACGAGGGCGAGCGGGACACCTCAGGGATCAAACGGCACGCTCGGTGCCTTCGATGCAGAGCGCGGACCCGGCAAGGAGCCTCTGGAAGCCCCAGGCGCGGGCCCCGGAGGGACAGACCTTGAGGGGCGGAGGTCAGTGCCCGCAGCTGGGGCCACGGGAGAGGAGAGACCCCGCAGATGGAAACATAGCAGCGAGTGTCCGGGCTCCTGGGAGTAAAGAAAAACAAGGCGGCGCATGAGAGATGGACGGCAAAACATCCCGGCCTGCGGCCACCGTCCTCAAGTCCGAGGGCGCGAACCAACGAGAGAGTCCAGGTGACCAGGAGAAGGGGGCCCGCCAGGGAGGACCCCGCCATCTCAGAGTCCCACGTTTGGGGCCCCAGAGCTCCTGTCCGAGGAGCCTGCGGCAGGAGGGGACGCAGGCTGTGACGAGTTCAGCGAGTCAGCGGGAACGGTCAGGGCGACAGAGGACAGACACGGAATTTCCCACCCAGCCGAGGACACCCGCTCTCGGCGGGGACAACGGCACAAGGACCACGGGCGGGAGACAGGCGCACGTGTGGAAGTGGGAGGCAGAGCAGACGCGGAGCTGCAAGCTGCCCCGGGGACGGTTTTGGACACCGCGGCCCCGAAGTCATTCCGCTGTGGCCCAAGGCCCCCCAAGACGAGGAGAGCTCTCGAGGCTGGCTGGGAGTGGGAGGTCTCGCGGGCCGGACCAGAGGGCCACGGATGCCCCACTCTGCACGTGGCACCTCGGGGGGCTTTGGGCCCCAGGCGGGCCTGCGACCCTGGGTGGGTGGCTCCAAGTCTGTCACTCGCTAAGGGGATGCAGGTGACGGCACAGAGCTTTACTGGTGGGGTTTATATGGGGCATAAACAGGCACGAAAATGAGACACGATGCGCAAGGGGCTCAGACCCAGTAGGACACACTTTCTGAAATATCCCGTGGTGACAACCCTCAAGGCCACTGTCCCCTCGTTTGGATGAGGTGCCTGGGCTGAGCCAAAGGAACGCACCTGCCATGCCAGGCAGACAGGGCCAGACAGAGGTCAGAGGGGGGCAGGTGGGGGTCAGATGGGGGTTGGACGGGGTCAGACGGATATCAGATGGTCAGATGGGGTCAGACAGAGGTCAGATGGGGTCAGATGGGGGTCAGACAGGGGTCTGACAGGGTCAGATGGTCAGACGGAGTCAGACAGAGGTCAGAGGGGGCCAGGTGGGGGTCAGATGGGGGTCGGATGGGTCAGACGGGGTCAGACAGAGGTCAGAGGGGGCCAGATGGGGGTCAGACGGGGTCAGACAGGAGTCAGATGGGGTCAGACAGAGGTCAGATGGGGGTCAGATGGGGGCCAGACGGGCTGGACGGGGGTCAGACAGGGGTCAGACGGGGGCCCGTTGGGGGCCAATGGGGCCCAGATGGGGTCAGATGAGGCTTGCTGTCAGGGTGTATGCCGATCCCAGGACCCCTGGTCTGTCCCTGAGGGACTGGGAGCCCCGGCTGCTTAAGGGTCTTGATGACTAATGGGCTTGTGCGAAGCCAACCAGGCGTCAACTCCAATTTCTCATGGAGACGAGCTCAGGGTGGGCTTGGTCGTTCCCTGCACACATCTGGACATCAAAGCCTTTGCCCATTTTAAACCGGCGGCTCGCCACCTGCTGGCTGGAAGGTGAAGTGCCAGCTACTACACTCAACCGCACGGCAGCCAGTCGCGCCCCAGAGGGGGAAACTGGGACGTTCACGAATTCCAGGTTGGTGTCGGAACAAGGCGAGGGCAGACCCGCTGCCCCGCGTCACTGCTCCTGCTGGAGGCCCGTCTTTCCGATCAGGACGCGGGCAGCGTCTCCCTCTGTGCGTCCGACTTAAGCAACAGGTCGTCCTTCCCTTTTGTTCCAAAAGCTGCAGCAGCACTAGCCAGATGGTGTGCCGGTTGTTCCCCAAAAGGGAAATAAAGGAAGCTGTGTGTCAGCACAAGACACAACTGCTATAGGCCGGGGGTGACGGGTCCCGTCGGCAGCAGCCGGCTCTGCCCAGCACGCCCAGGAGGGGGCGCCGTCCTGCCAGCTCACCACCCGGCCCCCGATGCACCCACCGTGTCGCAGCAAGCGCCCAAAGCACAGAGTGAAACAAACTGAGCCTGACGGGAGCTCTGCTCCAGCTCACTTCGCCTTAACAACTTAAAACTGTGGTCCTCCCCATCACAGGTGAACGTGTTCACAGGTGAAGGTGCTCCCAGGTGGACGTGCTCCCAGGTGAATATCGTCCGAGGCAAATGTGCTCCCAGGTGAAGGTGCTCAAAGGAAAGGAGTCTCATTGTAAATGGTTATCAGGATACAGAAAAGAAGAATCCCCCTGGGAAGTGACACCTAAGGTCACAGAGGGTTCTGCAGTCATAAGCGGTCGCTCGGATAAGATTGAAGGGGGACTCCCGGGACAACTGGCAGCTCACGTGATTGGCCACGTTTCCCATTGCGGGTGCTAAGCCCAGGCGCCAGTGAACTTGGGAGACAGGAGCGGGAGGCCTGCTCCCGGGACGGCCTGCAGTGAGAAAGCTGTCCACTCACGGCCGACTCAAGCGGTAGGGACCGAAGAGTCCCGGCCCAACAACGGTGACTCGCATGACCGAGAACATGGGCTGCTAACCACGAATGGGAACTCACCCGACAGAGCAAGGTTTCTGGTCCTAAGGGAGAACTCACAGGCTAGAGAAGGTCACAGCTGTGAGAAGTTGTTCTAGGTCTTGGCCCTGCGGGGCGCAGGGACAAGAGGGACAAGGGAGCACGGCACTCGGGCTGCTTGCCGGAGACCCCCCTCTCCCACCCAGGAGTCTTGAGTTTCCGCCAGCATCCGTGAAACGTGTTTGCTCTTAACTGCTCCCTGGAGTGGTTCAAAGGACCAGAACTTTCTCCTGACAGGGGACTCTGCCGATGGGCCATCTCTGCTCCAGGGACCCGTTGGCTGACAAAGTCCAAACCGTTGGGTCTGCTTGGCATCTGAAGGCCCCGGTGGGGGTGCCCCCCTGCCTGGTGGGGAGGGTGCTCGGCCAGCAGGGACGGAGGAGGCTGAGTGTCACCAGCATGCGAGCCGTGGGGTGCCCTGGCCAGAGCGGTATGGGACATGCTGGGAGGAATGACAAATGCAAGGACGGTGGCACTGGGGGGCCATTACTAAGCGCGACGGCGTCCTGCACGCAGAAGGGAAAGCTGAGACGCCGACAACAACCGTGAAGGAGCCTGAGGCCGAGTCTCCAGACACTCAGGGAAGCACAGCTCACGTGGCAGAAAAGCCGAGAATTCTGTGGCCAAGCAGCTGCATTCAAGACGATCGAGTGTTCCACTGAGACACCAACGTTCGGGGGCCCTGGGGGATCCCAGACCGTCGTGACCCAGGGACAGCGCGTCTGTGTGAAAGGGCCCGAATCGAACTCCCCAGACTCGCTGGGCCTTCTGAGCCTGCACAAGCGGCCCCAGAACTAGGGCGCAACAGCACAAGCCCACTGGGGACCTGCCGGGCCCCCAGAGGCCAGACGTCACACCCGAGGAGCCACGAGACCGAGCTGTGGAGGGCGCCCCTGGGCCAGACTCCGGGGGTCACTGGGGGAGCCAGAGGCAAAGACAGGTCTGTGACCCAGGACTTCCGGCGCCTCCTCGGGACCCGGGGCTGGATCTCCCGGCAAAGATCCAGGGGATGAGCAAGCCCACGGCTCAGGAGCCCTTAGAGGCCTGGAGAAGCCCAGTGTGGCCACGTGGAGCCGTGGCAGCCAAGGAAGGGGCGGGGGCCCCAGGCCTGTGCCAGGAGGGGTTGGGCGCTCACAGGAGCCGCCGGCCTCTTCCAGCTGTGCGTGTTGTTGGGACTGAGACAGCACGCCCAGCATTGGGTCCCTGCGCGGTGGGGGGAGCCGGGGAAAGCCTCGGAACTGACCCCCAACAGTTCACCGAAACCAACAGCACACGGTAGGGAAGGGGGCAGCGGGGCGACTGTCCCCTCTGTCCACTCACTGCCTGGTCCTTTCGAGGCCAGAACCCTGCGGTGACTGGGCTCCCTCAGGCCTGGCCAAGCGGTGGCTCTGCTGGTCCTGGTCCCCACGGCTCTGTGCCAGGCATGGCCTCGTGGCTACGGTGGTCTGTGGTGCCTCAGGTCCGCGGCTCACGCCCCCAGACTTGGAGGACTCGGAAGAGGCCCAGAAAGATGGTCTCACACACACTGCTTTGCCCGTGTGGTGCTCCCTCTCCCACATTCAATCTCATGGCCGCCGTGGGCTCCCAGGCACAGCACTCTGGGCTGTTTCACCAGTGAGGTGTGGGTTGCCCGCCACAGGACAGCCCCTTCCCAAGCCCGCCCCGCGCCCACAGGAGCACCTAGCCGCGCCCAGTGAGAAGCATCTGGGGGGGGCGGTGGCCACTGCCCAACAAGTGCCCACAACGGGGAGGCAGGTGTGATGTCCAGCGGGCCCCTCGGGAGGGCCCACAGCCCTTCTCCTTACACGCACCTAGTGAACTAGGACCTGAGGAGGACCGTCAGTCCGAGCACCCGCGCTCCCGTGGCCCCCGCTGTCCCCCCCCCCGCCGCGGCCCGAGGCACAGACACACCCACGGACACAAATGGACACGGATGGCACACGGGGAGGAAGGAGGGGGCCGCAGAGCCTCTGCTAAGCACTGTCTGCCCTGGAAGGCCCTCCTGTCCCACCGTGCGGGGCAGTGCCGCCCTCTAGTGGGCCGCAGGCGCATCAGAGGCACCCGAGAACCCCACTTTCTGGGAAGTGGGTGCTGGTCTGGTGGATTCCCCGCCCTTAGATCTCATCCTCTGCCCGCAGGGCCTGGCTCTAGGGCCCCAGCCCCACCTCGTCTGACCCTCTAGGCTTCTCCCCGTCACCCCGTTTTTCCACCTGTCTGCACCAGCCTGGCCCCGGGCCCTTCTGCCATCTGGGCACCTGGTGTGAGGCATCGCAGTAGCAACTCGTGAGATGAAGTTGTCTCAGGGCCCCCGGCTCCGGGGCACGGCGCACCCCTCTTCTCCCGACCCCAGTGCCCGCAGACCCCACCTGCACCCCCACTTCAGGGTTTCGAGGACACCTTGGCCTCGGGCTCTGGTCTCTAAGCAGGAGGGGCCCAGGTTCCAAATCTGGTCTCGCTGCCGCCCCCATAAACAGGACGGTCTCTTCTCACACCTCAAAGCATAAAACAAGCTGAAAGCTAAATAATCCTGTAAAGCGACGTTTCAGCACAATTCAGAGCACTGGGGAGCGATAAGAGAATCAAAATGAGAAAATTCTGGGGAAAAAGTTTTAATACTTAAGAAATCTGTAACAAAAGATAACCTGTTCCTCAAAAATGTATATAAAACACGAACATGAAAGTTGAGCGTCAGATAAACCCCAAAGACAGCGTCCCGGGAGATGCATCCGTCAGCCAATTTCCGTCGTCGATGCGAATCCGCCCTCGAGTGGCAGGAACGTCACCCAACAAAAGGACAGGCAGAAGGGCCCCGTGGTGGGCCTGTCGTGGGGGCCGGGCGTGCGGCCCGCGGCTTCCTGGACGCCGAGACCGCACCTTTCCCGCCCACAGCACCAGGACTGGTATCGTGAAGAATGTTCTACTTGCAATGTTTTTCTCAATTTCTAGAACATAGGAATAGAGTTTCTTTATTCGTTAGTCTCTGAAATGTGCGCACTCCATAAAGCAAGCTCAGGTCAGAGAACTACCTGCTACCTTCAGCAAGGTGGACGTTCTTAATGCTAGGGTTACGTTACTATTTAAGGTGAGGACGTTTCTCTTTTGTTTCTTAATTACCTATGGTAATTGCCTTTGTCATACATTTGCCAGCATTTCATGTCTGAGGGACACGGAACGCACATACCTGGGCAGTTCTTTATAGGACAGCGGAATGTGAATTATCACCTTTCCAAACAGTGAAAATGACAGGCTGTTTGTCTTATAAACATGTAAATACCACACATTTCTTGGAATACTGCTCCGCGGGTCTCTGGCCCAGAGGCTGGACCAAGTGTTCAGAGACCCCGGGCCGTTGCTGCCGTGGGAACATCACTTGCTAGTCGTGTTCAGAAAAGCCATGCGCGGGGAGCTCAGATCAGATGCAAGACGAGAGCTTCTTCCTTTCTTCAAACTGCTTGTCCACTGCCAGAGAAAGGGCCTGCAGGAAGCCCTCGATGGTGACGGTGGGGGCCTGGAAGGAGACACGGGCGCGTGGGCTGCTCCCGCCCTCGGTGGGGCCGCTGGCAGCACCCCCCGCATGGGGCAAGCGGGGTGCCTCCGAGGTGCTGTTGTGCGTTGCGCGGCCCCCAGTGCGGGCTCCCCGCAGGCCGACTCCTCCCCCTACCCAGGAGCCCGGCACTTAGGTATGGAGATAAATCAGGTTTCCAGCAGCATCCCGTGCGGCTCCCGGCGAGGCCACGCCCTGGCCCGCGGAGCGCTGGTGGGGACAGTGGGGTGCCAGAGGCGGGGAAGGCTGCGGGGACTCACCTGGATGTACAGCGCGTGAGCCAGAAAAGGGAGTTTTCTTAGGACGCGGCCACTGAGGCCCTCGCTCTTCCTGGGAACAGAACCGCATTTGGGGACAGTTTCAGGCCAGTTTCCCTCATCTCTGAATGTCTCCTCCCTTACGGCTAGACTCCCCCAGTCCTGAGCGCCTGCCCTACTGCACCCCCGGCCTCGGAGCACGCGCACGACATGGGGCACGTGGCCAGCGGCGCGGCTCCCTCGGGGACCAGGCTGGTCCGCGTCGGTTTCCGTGCCAGTGTCTGAACCGCCCTCCCCGGCCCGTCTCGACCACTTTAAATCTCTTCAACAGATTATCCAAAAAATAACCTGTTCTTCAGTTTATCCTGAAGGTTCAAGACCCTCCACAAGCCTCACGGCTGCAGAATGAAGCTCAAACCCTCTGGTCGGAAGGCCGCCTGGAGGCCACCTGCCAGCTGCTGCTCTCTGGGGGGAGCCCCAGCCGGGGTCCCCAGCGCAGCACGCGGGTGCGGCGGGGGGCCCTGCGCTCTCCCTTACTCCCCGGAGCACGAAGCGCTGCACCCCGCAGTTACCACTCTCCTTACTCAAACAGAAGCTTCCGCTTTTCTCTTCCTGCGAGTTTGTAGAAATTGAACAAACACCATTTAAGAAATCGCCAGTGGGTCAAGAAAGCCTCAATGGGACTGTCTCATTTCTTCAGAGAGAAGCACAGCACTGTTTTCTGTTTTCTACCGCCGCCTCTGGGAGGGCAGCTGGCCTCCGCCGTCTGGCCAGAAGCCCGGGGCCGGGGTGGCCGAGGGCTCACGAAGCTCTCCCGGAGCACAGGCGACACGCGCCCCCGATCCCAGTGGCCGGGCTCCCCCAGCCACGCCGGCGAGCTGTGGCCGCCGGTTGCCACGACAGGCGCGCTTCCCTCGGCCACAGAAATGAAGGCAGTTCACACCTCGAAATCTCGCTCAGAAGGAGGCTCAGCTTGGACACGTTGTTTTCAATGAAGCCAATCATCTCCAGCTCCCGGAGGGTCAGCAGCTGCTGGCGAGGGTAAATGATCTGACACTGGGGACAGAGACAGGGCGTTAGGGCCGGGTCCGCACCATTGGCCACGGGGACGGCCCCCAGAGAGCCGGAAGCCATGTCCACTCTCACAGAGACGTAGGCACTCAGAGCCCAGGACGCAGGCCGCTCCCTGCCGGCTCGTACACACGCCCCCACTCCCGCGAGCGCGGGTAAGAATGCAAACGACCAAACACACCTCAGGGACAGGCAGCACCCCAGCCTCTGCTGTGCCCCTGGTCAAGAGGTCGTCACACGTGAGGAAAGGGGGGGCGAGAAGGGGCTGAGACCAGCCCGGTAATGGGTGCCAGCGGTTCCGCACAGCCCTGCGGAGCACAGTTGGGCCCAGGAACCGGGAAGGGCCCGCCTTTCAAGAACAGTCTCTGCTTGTTGTTTTTCAGATCAGACCGTTGTGAGGGACAGCGGCCCAGCCCGACTCTGGATCTGGGCTGCGGAGTTCCCTCGTAGGCCACGCGTCTGCAGGTGGGACACTCTGCCAAGGAGCCACACTCACAGGCCGGGGTGCTCAGTGACCGCCACTGAGTGACTTCCCACATGAGCTCTGACTTAGAAACCAGAAAGGAAAACGAGGAACAGATGACCTTCTCCATACGTTTTGCAGGCTTGGTGAAGGCTATGGGCAAATTTAAAAGACAAAATTTGTGGGGGAGGGTTCTCGGCTTTCTAGTGACACTCCCTCAGACGCCCTGCAGCCTCCCTGGGGCTGTCCCCCCGCCTCCCCAGTGACACGGGCCATCCAGGCACAC
>JAQQSY010003877.1:0-12678 GCA_028646535.1 Procyon lotor
CCAAGCTTCCAGATCTTTAATAGTAATAGTGAATTTTTCTCTTTAACACTTGTTAATTAACTTTTAGCAATAAAGATGATTTAATTTCAAATAGAAACAAATCACCACAACATGGGTGGCTCAAACAGCAGAATTTATTCTCTCACAATTTTGGAGGCCAGAAGTTCAGAACAAAGATATCAGCAAGGGTAGTTCCTATTGAAGCCTGCAAGTGATAATGGGTTCCATGCCTTTCTTACAACTTCTGGTGGCTGCTAGCAATCCTTGGCATTGGATTTGGGCTTCACAATTCCAATCTTTGCTTTTGTAGCCACATGGCCTTCTTCTATCTGTGTCTCTGTCTTCCGCTTTTCTGTCTTATGAACAATTGAATTTAGAGCACACCCTAATCTTGTCTTGAGATCCTTAAGCTCCAAAGACTCTGTCCTGAATAAGGGTACATTCTCACGTTCAGAGTGAACTTTTATCTTCTGGGGGCACAATTCATTGCTATATCCTCAGCACCTGGACCAGAGCCCAGACTATAATAAAAGCTCAACAAAATTTGTTAAATGAATGCACTGAGGGCCTACAACATGCCAGACACTGGATTTCTAAAAACAAGCTGGATATGTAGCTGGTAATGCACAAATAATAGATATATGAATGGGTAAGAGAGTCACTTAGGAGCATTGTCATTTGTTTTATCTTGCCATGCAAATAACTTGTTCCTCCTTCCTTGCTTGGCAATGACTCCTTTTGGAAGAAGCACTCTTGCCAAAAAAGGATGACATCTTTATGTCCAAGAGAACTATCCTTTGCTCAAAGCCAAATAAATGTATGAGGGAAATATGTAAATAAAATCTTATTTATAAATTCTAACACCAAGCTTTAGTGATTTAGATAACCGTTTAGACAACTATAAGATATTTAAATGGCTTATTACATTCATGTTTCTTATTATATATATACTAAAACCATAATGATTTGAATTTGTAAAATCAAAAATTAGAAAAAAGAAGAGTTTAGAACCCATCACTAATAACTTATCTTTTTCTCCATAAAAGTCTGCTAAAAATGCCAAAGACCTGGAGCACCTGGGTGGCTCAGTTGGTTAAGTGACTACCTTCTGCTTAGGTCATGATCCTGGAGTCCCAGGATCGAGTCCCAAGATCAAGTCCTGCATCAGGCTTGCTGCTCTGCAGGGAATCTGCTTTTCCCTCTGACCCTCTCCTGCCATGCTCTCTCTCTCTGTCTCTCTCAAATAAATAAATAAAATCTTAAAAAAAATGCCAAAGACCCTGATTTGTCTATTTCAAATTCACATAAAAAAAAATTTAAAAAAAACAATTACTTATTTCCTCTGTGATCTCTATAAATCAGAAAAACTATCCAGCCCTTCCATTGTGAACCTTGTATGGACTTTGTAGAACAGCTTATTTCTTGTTCTGTTACACACATTTACCATTTACTTCCTTAATTAGACAATAAAGTTACAGTCTGAAAATATGGTTAAGACAACAATTCACTCATATACTTTCAGAACAAAATTCAAGATCCCATACTCTCCTGCACAAGATCTCACTTGAAAAAAAAAAAGGAAGGAGATACTTTGTAACATTTGAAGTCTGCTGCTTGATGTTCTTTATTCTCTAGTTTATTTTATGCCTTGAATATGCAGTTAAGTATTACTCTCCTTAACCTTTATATACATTTTAAATATTATAAAATAGATATGTGAAAAATATAGCATACATCTAATATTCTTTTTCTCCACATCACCAACAACCATTCCTACCACATATTCGCCTAGAAGAGCTTTAAATATCATAATGGAATACTTTCAGATCAGAAACTTAGTTCCAGAAAAGTTAGCTCTTTTGCTAGTGACTACACGTATTCACACACAAACACTGACACACATACACACACGTGCACACAAGCATTAAGTAACATTAAGTTACTGATTTAATAGCAGGAGAAAGCCATCTTTGTATAGAAGTAAAATTATGTTAAAAAATGTTTAATTCTATAGTAGAGAATATCACGTATGAAATGGTTCCTTTATATTCCAACGCTCAGTATTCAAAAACAAAATTACAGCTAAGAAGGGTACCTCCACTTCAAAAAAAAAAATCTATGAAAAAAAATGAACACTATTATGACTGACTGATTGGTTCCCAGGGTCACAGGCCTGATTTTTAGCAAAGTCTTATAGTTCCAAGAATGGCGTCCAGATGCTTTCTTAGGTATGGGTGTCATTATTTTTAGCAAAAGAAACCTTTTCACCCTTAGTCACGTCAAAGCACAAAGAATTCCATAAATCAGTGCCAGGCTTGTTTTTATTCCTAAATACCTGACCACATATATATTTATGTCATGTAAATTTTATTGCCTTGTTTTCAATAAGGATTTAGAAGATTAAAATGGGCTTTTAAAATATAAATGTATATTTTTAGCACTTGTTTCTGCTTTTCTCTGCATCCCCAAATTTCATTAGGCAATGAAATTGGACTAGTCAGTTTAATTTTTATTGCTAGTCCATTTCACTTCTTTCATTCTGGGGAACAAAACCAAGTTACAACATTTCACTGAAAACATTGTAAGAAATTCTTAAAACCAGATTCTAAGCAGGCACATACAGAGAGGTTTTTTATTTATCACAAACTTTATAAATTTAAAAAAGACTATTTTTTGCCTTAAGTCTGAAAGCATGCTCCTTTCGTCATTGAGAAATACAGAAATATTTGAAATTCCCCAGTAATCTGGGCTCACAAATGGAAACATTTGGTTGTATGTGGTTCACAAGCACACAAGGCCTGTCTGTTTTTGGTTCTGGGTAATTAGAATGTACAGATTTGACATCAAATGTGCTACGTTGTAGTTACAATGTAAAGAACTCAGAACAAATGTGCAAAAGGTTGGATGCAATTTAGAGTATAATGTTCTAGAAGTGTAGAGAAGAAGAATGAATAAGCCAAGAGAAATCCCTTGTGTCTACACAACAGATCAACCCACCAAACAATGTTTAGGATTCGGCAATTATCTTACTCTAACCAGTATAGAAGGCCTGACTATGTAAATCAGACCCCAAACTCAACACTAATGGTAATTGTTTACTCTGTTCCTAGATCAAATTAGGTGGACGACATCCAAATTTGCATTTGACTACGTCCTGTCTATTCACACAAACCCACTATTTGGATTAAATTGACTGGCTATGAAATTGGTCAATAGGACTGACTGCATCAACCAGACCATTTATATATATATTAGGGGAATTTAAAGAACAAATAAATATATGAGGAGGAAAATCTGAAAACTTTCTGAATAACTTGCATATGTTCCAGTTTATCCACGACCTCAAAGTTTTTTGTCACATGTACAAATTATAGCTTTCTGTAGAAGGCTCTAGGTTTACAACACCAAACTTAAAATCCTATTTAGAAACAGATAAGGAAGTGATAAAGAAAGGAAAGGTAGAAAGGAAAAATTCTAGCTTAAAAATAAGTCTGACCTACTAAATTGTTTAATATTGTACATTGAAGTCAATGCTATTTTGTTTGAAACTGTTCTCCAAGTCAAGTTTCTTAACCAAAGCCCTCTTTTACCAAAGCTTTGAGAGTTTAGCTCTGAAATTGGGAGGTCAACGAAAGAAAAATGTTTTCTGGTGGTATTTCACCTATTTCAGGAAATGATGTGAGTCAAAAATATGGGAGCTGATATTATGAACGAAAATTAAGGCCTCTTCTGGCCACATGATAGAGTGTTTCTTTTCCCATGATACTCGTTTTGTTCCTTAGACAACTCATTTCTTGATGCAAGGTAAAAATTTTGTTTATATCTCAATGCTTTATTATTTCTTCCCTTATATGTCAAATGTGAATGGCATCCACTTCTGGATGTACCCCCCCATCACAGTACTTTCTGACTGCCTGTGATAATCGTGAGAATGACATTCTTACGGAAGCCACAATGTGATCATTAATCACATTCCTGGTGCAGATGGGTCACACATGGGCAGGAGATCATCTTCTGTAAATTTTCAACATGAAATGTTTGTAAACTGAGCAATATAAAAAAATGCAAACAAAGTAGATTCTTAATTTTAACTTTGAAACTTACAGCTTAAATATACTAGGCCATTTATGTTTAGGTAACTAAGTGGACATGGAAATAATCCCAAAAGGGAAAATAGTTGAAAAATAAATCATCATGAAATTACAAACAGAGAGAAAGAAAACACTGTGGAGGAACAGAGTAATCATGGGAAGCCAGGTGGGCATGACACAAAGAGGAATTATGTCTGATACAGTTTCAGAAGTAAGACTAAGGTAAAGTACAAATTTAAACACCGTTAACTCAAGCGGGATCCTATCTTCTTTCTGACTTGTTCTCCTCATCTACTGTCAATTTAAAGAATTTCTTTTTGGAGCTGAGCTGAGCTTACGTTGCTATCCACAGCAAATGTGGTTGGAGCACTATTCCAGTGTCCAGTAATAGTATCTAAGGGATATGAAATAGGAAAATGTCCCTAACTGTTGAAGCTCTCCTTCTAGCTGGGGAGGTTTATCTCAAATCCTGCCTGAGATGTATTGAAAAATAATTTCATTGGTAGGTAGCATAAAACTGCATCTTGGCTACAGCAGGTTGATCTGTGCAAGAAGATATAATGAATCCGGTCTGATCTAAACATTGTAAAAATTAAGGATGGAGGGAAAAACCCAGAAAGATCAATCAAAAAATTTGAGACTTGATTGGGAACAATCTAATTGTTCTGTATTCTTTCTGTTCTATTATTAAGATATTTTTAAAAATAATAACATCTACTGTTTTTGCTATGATCACAAAAACAATTAATAGTCATTGTGTAACCTAACAATGAAAATTGAGAAAATCGCAAAGGAAAAAAACTAAAAAAATTAAAATTTGAAACCTCATATCTAGGGGGAAAGAAGTTAGTATTTTTTTATTTAGCCTTCTCTTAAATATAATGCATTTGCATACTTTAAAAAAGTATTTCAGAAGTTTCATAACATGTTTTTCCACTTAATATATTATGAATATTTTCCATCTTTAAATATGCTTGTAAAACATGATTTTTTAATTACCATGTACATTTACTCCTATAAACATAACTTGTTTAGCCAACCTATTATTGACTGAGGCTTTGGTTGTTCCATTATTTCTTTTTTTGCAATTATCTTTAAAAGAATCTCTGTATGTGTCAGAGTTAACACACTCTCTGACTTTCTCTCTTTTTAAAAACACTTTTAAAAAGTTACTAAATTCCAGAAGATACAAATGTAGGGATCCGAAGGGGCATGTGCCCCACAATGTTTATAGCAGCAATGTCCACAATAGCCAAACTATGGAAAGAGCCTAGATGTCCATCAACGGATGAATGGATAAAGAAGATGTGGGATATATATGCAATGGAATATTATGCAGCCATCAAGAGAAATGAAATCTTGCCATTTGCAATGACTTGGATGGAACTAGAAGCTATTATGTTAAGGGAAATAAGTCAATCGGAGAAAGACAATTATCATATGATCTCACTGATATGAGGAATTTGAGAAACAAGATAGAGGATCATAGGGGAAGGAAGGGAAAAATGAAACAAGACAAAACCAGAGACAGAGACAATCTCAGGAAATAAACTGAAGGTTGCTGGTGGGGAGGAGGTGGAAGGGATGGGGTGGCTGGGTGATGGGCATTTGGGAGGGTATGAGCTATGGCGAGTGCTGTGAATGGTGTAAGACTGACGATTCGCAGACCTGTGTCCCTAAAACAAATAATACATTATATGTTTGAAAAAAAAAGAAAAGGAAAAAAAGGTCTCAAAATGAAAAAAAAAAGTTACTAAATATCTTCCAGTAATCTTATACCAATTTATATCTCTACTAGAATGGTATTAAGCATTTATTTCTCCACCCTCATGACAACAATGGATAATAGCATAAGGAAAAACAAGTTTTGATCATTTGGGAGAGGTCTATGGCATTTCTAGGTATTTTATTTTGCATTTGTTTAATTAGCCGCAGTTTGAATGTTTAAAAATTGCACTTATTGGACTTTTGCATTTTCCCTTTGCCAGTTAATACCTCTATCAGGGGTTTAGCTCAGCTACTTGATGGTATTGCTGCTTTGATATCCATTTTGTTTTAGCCAAGGGGTTCTCCTAACAGAGAAAGCACGTAGATTCTAGGAGATTCTGCTTCTGACCTGAAGCAGACACTAGCCTCTCCTGTAGAAAACACTCCAGAGAGCAGCCCACAGAGTCACAAGCAAATGTGAGCTCCTGATGGGACTCCCCTTGTGATCCATAACCCACTCTGCTTCCCAGGGCCTTCCCCTTGAGCACCCCTTAGGTAAAACCTCTAAGGGGCTTACCAAACCTTACTCTTCCCACTCACAGACCCTAAGGAAGGCATGGCCTTACCTTGACCTCTACATGTGGCCCCTTAAGGTTTCCTTCAGGACTTGTCAGTACTGAACTTCTCTATTTCAATTTTCTTGTGTTCTCTTACTGAACTTTGAGTCACCTTCAGCACCCTGTGGTCCTCTTAACAAATGTTAATTTAGCAAAGTCATAACAATTTCTTTGCCTATTTTCCTAATGGGATTTTTATTTTTCTGTATCTGAATTGTTTGTCATGTGATTGAAAATATACTTTCCCTTTATTTTCCTGTTTCCTTTACTTCTATTTATGGTATTTTTTGATGTTTGCAAGTTTCTGCGTCTATGGGTTAATGTAGTTGAAAGCATCAATTTTTTCTTTTATTTCTTCCTCTTTGATACTTCATTCTTTTTTTACTCAATTCACTAAAAGATAATCATTATTCACCAATCTTTTACTTTCAAGCCCAAGAGTTTAATTTTGTTGTTGTTGTTTACTGCTACTATCTGTCATAGGTATATTTTAGTGTATGTGGGGGTAAAGTGCCCATCTAACTTAAATCCCAACATTTTTCTTTCCAAATAATTAACTTTTTCTTCCAGTATAATTTACTAAGTAATCAACCCTTTCTCTTCAGATCTTAAATCCCACTTCATATCATGTGCTACAATACTAATTACATATACATATACATTTTTGAAAATTATTTCCAAAGATACAGCTATTTTTATACAACCACATTCCCTTGACTATTATGGTGCCATATGTTTTCATATCTGGCAATGAAAGTCCTTTCCTTTTATTACTCTTATGCAATTTCTCAGTTTTCTTAGTTCAAGTTTCTAGTTATACTTCAGAATCACTCTGTCAAGTTAAAAAATACTTGAGGTGTATTGAATGATTAAATCAATTTGGGCTTTGTGGTAGAATGATGGCCACCCAAAGATGTCCATATCCTAATCCCTAGAACCTAAGAATTTCTTACTATTCATGGTAAAAGGGACTTTGAAGGTGTGATTAAACTAAATATCTTGAGATATTCTCCTAGATTATCTGGGTGGGCCCAATGCAATAGACGGGTCCTTGTAAGCAAAACAGCGAGGCAGGAGAGAGAGAGGGAGAGAAGGAGAACTGCAAAAAAGCAGAGGACAGAGAAGAGAGAGAGTTGGAGACGCTATACTGCTGGTGTTGAAGATGAAGGAAATGAGCCAAGGAAAGCAAGTAGATTCTAGAAGCTGGAAAAAAGCAAGAAAATGAACCTCCAGAAGGAAAGGAGCCTACCTATTCCTTGATTTTAACCCAAGAAGACCCATTTTTGTCTTCTAACTTCCAAAACTGTAAGAGAATACATTTATATTATTTTCAACCACAGAATTTGTGGTAACCTCTTACAGCAGCAATAGAAAATGAATACAGAGAAAACTGACATTATTACAATATTGAACTTTTCTTTCAGGAATGTAATATGCCACAGCTTTGATTCATATCTTTTTCTGTGTCCCCCAAGTCAAACTTTTGTTTGTAAAATGAATGTCCTATATTTTTTTGAAGTTAACTGCTAATAATTTAGATGTTATGGATATTACTAGTAATGGAATTTCTTATTATTATGTTGTAAGTAGTTATTTACAATACTTAGGAACAACATCACTACTTTTGTTAGTCTATTTTCATTACTGTTTCTGATTTTCTGCCCTTTAAAAAATTCTTGCTTTTATTTGTATTAATTCTTGCTTTTCTTAGATTTGTTTCAGGTTTATGTCATGTTTACTTTAGAACTCTGCCCAGTTTACTAATTTACTTTTTTTCTTCTCATTTAGCATTGAAAATAGTTATGATTCTGATTTCCTCTTGATTGCTTCTGCATTGTCTTATGTTTTGATCTGTAGTGTTTTTCTTTTAATTATTTGTAAGTATTCTCTAATAAAGAATTTTAATTGGCACTGACTAAAGATTTATTTATATGAGAATTTTTTTGTTGATGTTGTTTGAAATTTATTTTGTTTCTGTTTTTTATTGTATGTGTAAAAGGGTCATATATAATTTTAAAGCTTTTAAAATAATGGAGGATTTTTTTTCACCTAAGAGATAATAACATTTTATCCATTTTGCAAAATATTCTATGGGAAGGTAATTCTAGTTTGAGCAATATCAGTTAAATATACCATATTATGAATACAGTACAGACTCTTTGATTTCTCTTTGTATCTATCTATCTATCTATCTATCTATCTATCTATCTATTATTTTACTTTCAAACTTTGTGAGCCTCTTGTATATTATAAACAGAGCATAGCTAGGTCTTTAAATTCAATCTAATAATTTCTAAAGGTAATGAGACCTGAATTAAAACAGTAACCGATGAACATAACCAGATGCCTTTGAAGGAGATTTTAGAAGGCAGAATTGACATGACCTAATGATTTTGACTGCAGCAGGTAGAAAGTCAAGGATGACTTCCAATCTTCTAGCTTACACAGAAAAATAGAAGAACATCGGTATATGGACTGGGTAAACAGAGACTTTGTAGGCATTCTTAATGGATCTGTTTGAGGAGCTGTAAAATATACAGATTGAGGATATGCAGTAGGTACCGGATGAAAAGATTTGGAGCTCAAGCATTTGATAAAAGCTCAAGTTTTATTGACAGAAAGAGTTCTTCCTTTTGATAGAAATTGGACTAAACATGCTGGAGTTTGAAGAGTATAAGCATAGACTGAGATCAAGGCAAAGAGGGATTCATTAGTGGAAGATAATCCTGGATCATGAGAGGGGTAGTGAATCTAAAGCAGCAGTAGATGTATTTGTCACGCAAAGGAGAAAGAACTTTTTTAGGAAGGAAGATGAGCATAAAAGTACATTTTTGGGAGGGGGCTCGGAAAGCAGGAGAGGAAAGGGAGAAGTTGTTTATTCCTGATTATTTGTCCAAGTCCTTTAATTTATGGTGGAATCCTTGCTGAGTCTTGCTGCTCACACACCCTCAAAGAAAGACTCATACCCTACCTGATGAATGGAATAATTTGAGGTGTGAACTGATAGTTTGCTGTCCACGAATGTGTGTCTTCTGCTATCACAGATGAGATTTCTCTCTGTAATTTTCCCCCTTTGGATATGGTATGGGGAGGTCTTTATGGTGTTTCTGTTTAATGAAAGCACTGGAAGCAATGTCAGCTGATGAGGGAGAAGACAGACATGGAGTGGTAGATTTGTTAGGATAGCGATAATTTGAAATTTTAAAAAGAGGGAGGCAGTTTGGAGGGAGGACAGGATTTTGTGAGTATCCTTGGCAGTCCAGAAGCCAAATCGCTTGGAGAGCAAAGATTGTAATACCTCCAGCAATACTTCGAGAACTGGAACAAGCACACATATCAGACCAGTGGTTTTATTTATTCATGATCATCTGCAGATAAGATATGACAGCAAATCAAAGGACAAAGAGTCAGGGATTTAAGGGTCCTGGGGAGACTGATGTACTTTATGGTTCAGCTTTGTAAAAAAATAAATATGCAGAAATATGCACAGATACTAATCATACAGCCCAGTGAATTTTTATAAGGGAATGGTAACTTGATCAAGAAATAGAAAATTTCTATGACCAGATCAAGAAATAGAAAATTTCCTGCACAGTGGAAGCACCTCCTACCCATACACTCCCAGATTACTATCTTCTCCAAAAGCAGTCGCTCTTCTGACCTCTACCACCATACACACACGTGTGTGTGACTTTTTTTTGATAGTTGGTTGTGGCATTTATTTTTGTTTTTCTATGTAACAATAGTCTACACTTGCTTATTATCGTACATTGTGTTGATATACCCAGTGTCTAGTCTATACATTTGGCTCCTGGGAACATCATTAGATTCATATGTATCTATTTTTTTTAAAAGATTTTATTTATTTATTTGACACAGAGAGAGAGAGAGAGAGAGAGAGAGAGACATCACAAGCAGGCAGAGAGAGAGGGGGAAGCAGGCTCCCTACTGAGCAGAGAGCCCAATGCTGGGCTCGATCCCATGACCCTGAGATAATGACCTGAGCTGAAGGCAGAGGCTTTAACCCACTGAGCCACCCAGGAGCCCTCAAATGTATCTATTTTTGAGGAAACTATATATCTAGAAGTGGAACTGTTGAGTCATAGGCTATATATATATTTACTGTTAATGGATACATTGGCAGGTTTCTGAAGGCCACCAGAGTAGCAGTGTATGAGAGTTCCTGTTCCTTCACATCTTCAGCAACAAAAATTTTGAATCTTCTGGTAGGCTTGTAGAGTGGTATCCCACTGTGATTGAATTTCTCCTCTTGCCCATATTGTTCTATTGTGTTGTACTTGTTCAAGTTTTTATTTATTTTTCCATTTTTTTAAACTAATTTTTAGGTGTTCTTTATGTACTTTAGAGATGAGTCCTCAGTCATGTTTTTCTATAAATATCTTTTCTCAACCCATGGCTTGCTTTTTCCCTCCTCTCAATGGTGTCTTTTAATGAGCACAAATTCTTAATGTGTCTCTATTTATGTTTTCTTAACAGTTAGGGTTTTGGGTCTTGGGAAATTCTTCCTAATTATGGGGCTATTAAGCTATTTTTTTCTGTTTATTCTATAAGTTTTATTGTTTTATCTTTTTATTTAGATCTAGAATTCATCTTGAATCTATTTTAGAATATAGTGTGAGGAAGGGATTAATATGTATGATTTTCCTTTGACCTAGCACCATTTGTCGAAGATAATACCCTTCCCCCACCTCTCTACAGTGAAATTTGTACATGATATAAGCAACTATGTAAGTGTGAGTCTGTTTGTGACCCAATATTACATTTTTCTATTAGTCTACCTAGACATCACTGTGATTATTAAAACTTCAGTAAGTCTTGAAAGTCCTTCAGCTTTGCTTTCCTTCTTCAAGATTATCTTGCCTATTCTTGGCTCTTTGCATTTCCTTTTTTTTTTTTTTTAAAGGATTTTATTTATTTGACAGAGAGAGGGATCACAAGTAGGCAGGGGGGGGGGGAAGCAGGCTTCTCGTTGAGCAGAGAGCCTGATGCGGGGGTCAATCCCAGGACTCTGAGATCATGACCTGAGCCGAAGGCAGAGGCTTTAACCCACTGAGCCACCTAGGTGCCCCGGCTCTTTGCATTTCTATGTGCAGTTAGAAACAGCTTCTCAAATGCCAACCCAAGAAAAAAAACATACTTACATTTTTATTGCGCTTCTATTGAATATATGAATCACTGGGGGAGAATCAGCATATTTGTATATAGTTTGAGACTTTTTAATCCATGAATATGGCATATTCTTCCATTTTTTATTATAATAATGTATTATAGATTGTTATATAAATTGAATATTTTTGAGATTTCTTTGGCATTTAATATTTTAGATAATATTTTGAATTTTATCTTTTAAAAAACTGTCATGCTCCATTTTTTGTTGTCATAGAAACAGAATTAATTTTTATATTGGCTTTGTATACACAGACCTCAATACATTTTTTTAATTAATTCTAATGGCTTATATCTAGATTCATTTGGACTTTCTAGACTATAAAATCATGTTATCCAAAAATAATGGCAAATATGTCTCTCCTTTTTCAAAGTTTATATCTTATTTATTTGTAATTATTAATTTTTTCCCCAAATATATTTATTTTATTTTTTTAGTGTTACAAGATTAATTTTTCATGCACCACACCCAGTGCTCTATGCAATACGTGCCCTCCTCAATACCCACCACCAGGCTCGCCCAACTCCCCCACCCCCAAAACCCTCAATTTGTTGCTCAGAGTCCACAGTCTCTCATGGTCCATCACCTCCTCTGATTTCCCCCCATTCACCCCTCCCTTCCTTCTCATAATGCCCTCAATGTTTTTCTTTATGCTCAGCACGTAAGTGGGACCATAAGATAATTGGCTCTCTCCACTTGACTTATTTCACTCCACATAATCTCTTCCAGTCCCGTCCATGTTGATTCAAAAGTTGGATATTCGTTCTTTGTATATTCGTCCATTGTATATATGTACCATATCTTCTTTATGTGTATTTATTAATTTTAATGGTTAAAACCACCAGCAAAATGTTGTATAGAAGTAATAATAGTGGTGTTCTTGTTTCAATTTGAATCTTTGGGTGAAAGTTTCTGTATTTCACTATTAAGTGTAAGTTTGTTGAAAGATTTTGTAGGTACTTTTTCAGAATAAGGACATTCTCTTTTTGGATAGTTTGCTAAGAGTCTTAGTGTAAAAAGGTGCAGACTTTTATGAAAGGTGTTTTCTACTTCTTTTGAGATGATTATTTAATTT
>JAQQSY010003879.1:0-12677 GCA_028646535.1 Procyon lotor
GGGGGGGCGTGGGTCCAGGCTTGTGCTTACGCCCACCCCCTTCCACTCGCTGCTCCTCAGAACCTTATGCCCTTTTTAAGTGTTTTTAACCGGGCTCTAAGTTATTGCCGCTCCGCAACCACCTGGCTCTTTCCTTTGGGGTATTACTGTCCTTGCACCGCTTCTGGTGGCTCCTTCCCCCTTTTATTTATCCTCCCTTACTGTTTTGTGTGTTCCCACTTTGCTTTACCTCTCTTCTGCTGTCTTCTGCTCCCGTAGAGATCCAGAAGTGAAAAGTCTTGCTCTTCCAGCTGATTTCATGGGTGTTCAGCATGGTCTGGCAGATATCCAGCTCACTTTTGGGGACAGGTTGCAACACGGTGTCCTACCTCTCCGCCATCTTGCCCCTCCCACCCCTCCCTCCAAGGCCCTGGTTTTTAATATAAGTGCTGTTTCTTAGCATCCCAACTTGATCTGTGATCCTGGACACAAATCCCAATTTCTCGTTAGTCCTAGTATCCTCCACTGAAAAAGGAGGCAGGTGACAAATCTTACATGTGATTGAGTCAGGCTAATTTTGGACAGCAGCCCTTTTGATTAATTCCAGGGTTGGGACTCTGATTCCATCTGCCAAATCCCTTCAGTTGTATCTAAACTAGTGTTTGATTGGATAATTGGGAAAGGGTGTGATTGGTTTCAATTAGCACAGGGGTTCACAGGATTCTGGGCCACATACCCCCAACTAAATAAAATATTGTCTCTTTTCTGCAAATGCACATTCCTGACTTCTGAACTTTCTTTTGACTTCACTGAGACCTTCTAGTTAAACATGAAGGGCTGAAACCTCAGCCTCTATGAAACAGTGGAACTAGCTATGTTTTCTTCACTCTAGTATCAAAATAGCCCTTTCATTAAGGACCTTTCTTTTTTTTTTTTTTTTTTAAAGATTTTATTTATTTATTTGACAGAGAGAGAGAGAGATCACAAGTAGGCAGAGAGGCAGGCAGAGAGAGGGGGAAGCAGGCTCCCTACTGAGCAGAGAGCCCAATGTGGGGCTCGATCCCAGGACCCTGAGATCATGACCTGAGCCGAAGGCAGAGGCTTTAACCCATTGAGCCACCCAGGCACCCCCATTAAGGACCTTTCTCATGGATGATGGCATTGGCATTCTCAGGGGCATTCCACTTATATTGCTTTTGGTGTTCAGATCAAACCTCCTTAGAGGGCTTTGGTGGATAGAGGACATTGATCCAGGAATGGAGGAAGGCCCCTGAGCCCTTGCAGTGGTGTGCCAGTCCTGGCCAGATGTACCTACAGCCAAGTCTGTCAGTGAAGTTTGGGTTGGATCTCCCATGACTGTGAGTCCTAGCTGTCAACCTCTGTCTGAGATTTAACACAAAAATAGTGTTTCCTGAACAACCCTGCCCCTTGTTGCAAATGTTTATTTCTACCTCAGCTAAAGATAATGGAGGCCTTTAGTGCCCCATCAGTCAATTGAGTTCTCGCAAAGTTTATATTCTCCATGGCTAAGCAATATTGTGCGAGGGCCTCCATTATTAGTTCTTCTAGTCATTGTTAGAAGAGTGCAAATAAGATTGTACATGTGTACCTAAATGATAAAACTTGTTCATAAGAAAGATTTGTGAGGTTGGGATCTGCACAACACGGAAGGAAAGTAACTTTTTATAAACTTGACTCAGGAAATGTAGAGAAACAGGTCTAAGGGGCACAATATATTTAAAAATAGTTTACCTTATATGCCATGTATTTACATCATCCAAAAGGTGAGTGCTGAGGTTAAGAAGCATCAGCTCACAAGAAGTGAATTAAGGCCCAGGAGCATTAAATAATGGGACCTTGTTCACACAGCCAAGAATACTGATAGCGTGATTTCACCTACTGATTCCTTTATCTACAAGTTTTCACTTTGGTTAATGACCTTCCAGACAACAAAAATTTTGGGGAAATGGCATGAAAGGGGTGACGGATCCCAAGTCACCATAAAGCTGAGCCCCCTCCCTGGCAATTGGCTTTTCTGTGTGTATTTGAGTCCCATCCAAGCCCTGGCCAATAGCAGAATTTGGAAACCCTCCAGCTCAACTTCACATTTGATATTCATTCTGTCAGTATTGGGAAGAAAAGGACTCATGAAATCCTTGTCTCTCAAGTAGAATTGGGATCCAGATTGAAATTTTCTGTGTAGGATCTGGTTCAGAGAGAGAAAGGGTCGGTCACTGCAACTGGGGATGAGGTCTGCAGAGAGAAAGGCAGGAATATCAGGCACAGAGATCTCATGAAGGGCTCAGTACAGGGCTCTCATCTAGAGCATGGTGGGATGGTGGTAGTGGTTGGAGAATAGAATAGGTAAAAAAAATCTGGGAAATGACAAAGTGGGAAATAACAAATAAGAGTATACCGGACAGGGGCGCCTGGGTGGCTCAGTCGTTAAGTGTCTGCCTTCGGCCCAGGTCATGATCCCAGGGTCCTGGGATCGAGCCCCACATCGGGCTCCCTGCTCTGCAGGAAGCCTGCTTCTCCCACTTCCATTCCCTCTGCTTGTGTTCCCTCTCTCGCTGTGTTTCTCTCTGTCAAATAAATAAAATCTTAAAAAAAAAAAAAAGAGTATACCGGACATAGGAAAACATTTAAGGAAAAGACAAAGTAATCTTAGCAATTAAGACTAAACTAGAAGTCAAAGTAGTATGGATTCAACTGAAAATATAATAAAGGATTTTAGGCAATGTATGTATATACTTATGAGAACAACAAAAAAATAAAAGAAAACCATAAAGAAATCCTTTAAAAAGGATCAGAGAGAATAGTGATTTTTAATGAAGAAAGGAGACAACATCCAACATATGCATACTTGAATTCTATGCAGAAGAAAAACAAAACGATGCAACAGAATTATTTAAAACTATTCTCCAAGAAAACTCCATGCAAATAAAAGACTTTCAATGACATATAAAAGGATACCTAGTGTATCTGGAAAACTGATTTAGATTTATCACCTCCAAGACATATTATAGTAAAAGTATTTGATTTTAAAGATAACAAATTTCCCTAGAAGATCAATAAAATACAAAACAAAAGTCACTTATGTAGAAAAATCATTTTGACCTCAGAATTTTTGACAGTAACATACAAATGAAGACAATAGTACAATAACTTAAAAAAAAACTTCAAAGAAAGAAATAGGAGATCCAAGGATTATATTTCTAGCTAAACTGGTTTTCAAGTATCATGGTTATAGAAACACAGATTTAAATACACTAAAACTCAGAGAATATGATATCCAAAGCTCTTTCTGAGTAATATACAGAAAAATTGGGTGTCATACTACCAGGAGGGGATTATGAAATTTTTGGCAAAAAAATTTAGAGGGACCATTGAATATATTTAATTGTATGTCTAAGAAAGTAAAAGGTAACAGAATAGAATTTTTTGCCTTGACGTCAAAAAGTAATAACGCTATAAAAAGGAAAAAAGGAAGATAAGGAATTAGAATAAGCTCAGCAGTGGTCACTTAAATAATAGTGGAGTCAGTGGGTATCATTCTAAGCTGGTAAATCAAATAGTAGAGAACTAAGTAAGATATAGTGGACTAAGGACATTATTAAAGATGTTATTTAAAAGGCAATCTCAGGAGGAAGACCTCAAACTTTCATAAATCATGGAAGAAACTGAAAAAGAGAAAATAAAAGACATTCAGAAAACAAAAGCATATATAAAATGCTATACCCAGTTAAGAACAAACATGCCAACTATATCAATTAAATGTGCTTAATTCACCTATTAAAGTACAGAACATTTTAAATTGTCTCACTAACCAAAAGTCAACACAGTAAGATAAAGTTGTTCAATAAGACTAAAAATAGAGGGATGGGTAAGTGTATACAGGACAAATGTGTATAACAAAGTGAAGGCTAACTAGAACCCAGAGGTTTTCATCCTAATCCAAGATGAGGTAGAATTCAGGTCAAAAAGCATTAGATGATGGGGGCGCCTGGGGGGCTTAGGGGGTTAAAGCCTTTGCCTTTGGGCTCAGGTCATGATCTCAGGGCCTGGGATTGAGCCCCAAATCGGGCTCTCTGCTCAGCAGGGAGCCTGCTTCCCCCCCTCTCTCTGCCCACCTCTCTGCCTACTTGTGATCTCTTTTTCTGTCAAATAAATGAATAAAGTCTTTAAAAAAAACCATTAGATGATGAACATCTCAAAATATTACAGAACAAAATGTAGGATGATATCAAATATGAATATGTGGCAAATAACATAGCAGTTACATAAAGTAGTATTTCTCCTTGCAGGTGGCCTAAGGAGAAATAAACAGAAACACTTAAGACTTTAACCTTTAAAACACTATGTTTAGTCCAAAAAAGGCCAAGCAAACAAAAATAAGTAAGGATATAGTAGATCAAAATGACTGTATTAAAGTAGATTTTATTGATATGTGTTGGTATATATTTAGATGTGAAAATTTACATGCTTAATATCACCCCACACCTGTCAGAATGGCTAAAATCAACAACATAAGAAACAACACAAGGTGTTGGAGAGGATATGGAAAGAAAAGAAACACTCATGCATTGTTGGTGGGAATACAAACTAGTGCAGTCATTGTGGAAAACAGTATGGAGTTTCCTCAAAAAGTTAAAAATAGAGCTACTGTATCATTCTACAATCATACTACTGGGTTTTACCCAAAGCATACAAAACACTAATCTGACACTAATCTGAGGGGATGTACAGGGTGCCCTTATGTATATAGTAAAGTTATTTATAATAGCCAAGAAATAGAAGCAGCCCAAGTATCCATTGATGAATGGATAAAGATTATATATATATATATATTTATATATATATATTTATATATATGTATATATATTCAGCCATAAAAAATAAAATTTTATCATTTCAATGACAAGGATGGAGCTAGAGAGTATAATTTGAGTGAAATAACTCAGTCAGAGAAAGATAAATGTCATATGATTTCACTCATATGTGGAATTTAAGAAACAAAGGGAGAGAGAGCGAGAGAAAGAAATCAAAAACAGACTCTTAATTATAGAGAACAAACTACTAATGGTTATCAGAAGGGAGCGGGGGATGAGTGAAACAGGTGATGGACACTAAAGAGTGAACTTTTTATGATGAGCACCAGGTGATGTACAAAATTGTTGAATCACTCTACTTTACACGTGAGACTAATATAACATCACATGTTAACTGGATTTACAGATTTAAGAAGCCAAAAAAAGAGAAACTTTATGTGTTTACACTACAAAATATCTTATTTATATCATAATAATGAGATGGTGATATCTTATTAAAGCACTCATTTGATTTTTATAAAATTAATCATATATTAAGTAACAAAGAATGCCTTATTAGTTCCTTAAAGTAGAAGTGATATGAATAATATCCTTTGATCATAATACAAGGAAACTAGAATTAATGATAAGAAAAAAATAGCACTTCCCTCTCGGGGGATGTCTCTGTTATGCAACTACAGGGGGAAGGATAAAATAGAATTCATAGAATTCAAAGTTGTAAAATTTTTAGAAAATAAAAATGAAAAAAGCAAGGAACTAAAGCATTTGAAAACATCCAAACTTAAGAGCTAGTATGAGAAAAATAAAAGTAAATGGAAAGATTTAAGAAAAAAATATAAGAACACGGTTAGTGACAGATAAAAGAGAAAAAATATTGAGCAAACAAGTCAATAGACTTTCTGGAAAGAAAAAAATAAAATAGATAAAAACACTAGGTAACCTAATAAGAGAAAAGGAGAAAGTACAAGTTTATGTATTGTTAAATGATAAAGGACCATAACCACTGAAACAGAAACAATTCTATAAAAACTAAGAGATATTACTGTATGGGTCCATACAAATATATTTGAAAACCTAGATAAGGGGGAAATTATACAGTGAAAATAAAATTTACTAAATTTTACTAGAAAATTTACTAATTTATCTATTTAGAAATAGTTAAACGAAGCTATTCCCATGAAAGAGAGAACACTTTTTAAAGAAACACTACTTAAAATAGCACCACATCTAGATGCTTTCATGAGGGATTCTTACTCTGTGGAGACTAGATAATCATAATCATAAGGTTACTTATGTTTTCCAGAGGGAAAAATTTGAAAATGCTTTTAGTGAACCATATTAAATTTAATATGCATACAGATAATAATAGCATGTAGGCATGTTGATGTGAAATTACAAATGAAACATTAACAAGTAAAATCCAGTATCACTTGTAAGATAATAAGTATATCATAAACCAGTGAAATTTATTCTGGAAATGAAAGAATATTCAATAAAGTTAGTCCTAAAGTTAGTAACATACAGTAATTTGATGTGCAACTATTAGTGGTGTTTCCAATGGTTCCTGCCAGGGATGACTTAATAGATAGGCATCCAATGCATTCACACAAGTATTCATGGTTAAAAGAGCCCACACTTGGGTTAATGCTCTGCTGTGGCCATCTTAAAATTCTTTTCTTTTTTTTTTTTAAGATTTTATTTATTTATTTGATGGAGAGAGAGATCACAAGTAGGCAGAGAGGCAGGCAGAGAGAGAGGGGGAAGCAGGCTCCCTGCTGAGCAGAGAGCCCGATGCGGGGCTTAATCCCAGAACCCTGAGATCATGACCTGAGCTGAAGGCAGAGGCTTTAACCCACTGAGCCACCCAGATGCCCCAAAATTCTTTACTTCTTCACAAAGGGTCCCATATTTGGCATAGGCTGATCTGGAATTGGATCCCAGCTCTGTCATCCGTTATTTACCTATCCTTGGGCAAGTCACTTAGCCTGGCTATACGATGCTATTATGGAGGGCTATGGTAGGGATGAAAGTTGATATAGGGTAACGCTAAATGCATAATAAGTGCCATTGTATGTGACAGATACATGGTAATTATTTTTGCTGTTGTTAAGGTGACAGTGGTAGGTATTGTTTGTGGCTAGGTTGGTAGTTTTCTTTCTTTCTTTTTTTTTTCTAACCAAGATCTAGTATAGTAAAAAGGAGAGAGCAGGCAACTCTGAAGTATCAGAAATTACTTTATAAGGAAAGGGATTATTTAGCTGAGTCTTGAAGGCTGAGCCCTATCAGTCATGAATAAGGGCATTCAAGATGGAGTGAAGAGCAAATGTAAAGGTAAGGAAGTTTGCAATCAGATGGGCTTCTGTGGGAGGTCGCATTGTGGCCAGGAGCATGGATTGGGTTAGAATCTCACCTCTGCCATCTGCATAACCTTGGGCAAATCACCTCATCTCTTTATGTCTTTATTTTTAAAAACTTACAATGATAAGGGGCACCTGAGTGGTGCAGTGGGTTAAAGCCTGTGCCTACAGCTCAGGTCATGATCTCAGAATCCTGGGATCGAGCCCCATTTCGGGCTCTCTGCTCAGCAGGGAGCCTGCTTCCCCACTCTCTCTGCCTGCCTCTCCGCCTACTTGTGATCTCCTCTCTCTGTCAAATAAAAAAATAAATCTTAAAAAAAAAAAACTTGTAATGATAATATAGTATTTATAGGCTTCTTTTGAGAATTAAGTGAGTTTATGTATGCAAAGTACATAGCAGAACACCTAGCAAATTGTACATGCTTAATAGATAATATATTATTCATGGAAATCTGGGTCAGACAAGAAATTTAAAAGAAGTAGGTAAGGGCCAGTTCAGAGGATTAGTGTGCCATGCTAAAGACCTTAAATGAGATGTTGAAAGTAATGGAAGGTAATTAAAGTGTTTAAGCTCTATTGTGACATGATCTGACCCGTCTTCTAGAAAATTGCTATGACAGCATTATAGAGATTTAAAGAATTATGGAATAAAAGTTGACTTCCAGTTACCACTGCTTTCCCTGCTGGCACATCTGACAAAGACAATTTCAATTTCTAGTTAAGCAATAGTCAGCATTGAGCAGATAAATTCTCAGCTCAAGAAAGTGCCTTCTGGCCACAGCATCTGTCCTAGGAGGCACCCTGGTGAAGTCTCAACCATAATTCATATCCTAAATACCACTTATACCCTGCACCCAAGAAAGAGTCAGAATATGCTCTAGATTGCCACTCCTCATGATATCTCTTCCAAACCAACTCCGGGCTTGCGGAGTCAGACCTAGAACCTGCTGAGAGCTTTAATGCTTCCAGTCCCATGATGCCCCGTTGACGTCCTCACCATTTGCTATGGCTGCCAGAGGATCCTTGAATGCTTCATTCACAGAAGATGTAATGGCAGCCCATAAACAATGTTTATGGAGCACCCACTGTGCTTAGAGCATAGGAGCAAGGCTGCAGAAACCTGCCACAGCACAGGAAGCCGTGGGAGATTGTAGTACCTCTTGTGCAGTGTTTGACACTCCCGTCAATAGTATTAGCTCATCCAGGCCATTAGGAATTATTCAATGTGACAAAAAATGTGACTCGTAAACTGTCCTTTTGCCAATTTCTAAGGTATCTAACAGCTGGGGATTCACCAGGCATTGGGCAATTCTTAGAAAATATTCGGAATTCTCTTTATGAGTTAGAGAATGTTAATTTGTCATGCATGATCAATTATCTCTGAATTTCAAGTTGATTTATTTACTCATAGTTTTGACCAGCAACTATTTAAAATTGTAAGAAACAGTTTTTGTGTATTATATTTTATTGTAAACTTCCAATAATATTATTCCTCGGTGTGTATTTCTTCCAGCAATTTGGAAGACTTTGTTTTGCAATATGAACTGTTTTGAGCTCTCGCGAAAAACGTAGTGCATACGATAAAACTGTATTTTAAAAGTTTGTTGATAATATATCTGGATATCATTCATTCCATTATTTAAGGAATTCTTAGGCAAACAGAGTCCTTGATATTCAGAACAAAGCTCCTTCACCGTATGTAGAAATATAATTATCTTTTTTTGGTATTCTGAGTTTATAGAAACCTTTGTATAATACCATTATCTCATTTTCAATCGTGAAGTAATATTGAACGGTGGTGAGTAGTTACCTTCTGTTTTTCAAGTTTCCTTTTTTTCCCCTGCAAAATCTAGCTATTTGTATTTTCCACAGCTATTCCATAATTATATTTACAAAGATAGATGAAGGACCTTGTTATAGATCTCATGCTTGTTCAAAAAATGAGATTGAATGAGATGTCAGATTGGTCAACTCTTCTGTGAGAAAAACATTCTGGAGATCCATTTTGTGTGACAACAACATGCATTTAACAAAACAAAAAATAATCAATTCCATGCCAGTGACAGGAGGTGATTCAGCTAGCTGGCTGGCAGTAAAGGTTGTTCAGCAGGTTTCAGATTCCTAATTGGGTGTCTAGCTTGCTAAGTAGCAGCTGGTCTTTAATTAGTGGAAAAATTATTACCACTAAGAGTTGCTTTAAAAAGAAAAAGAACAAAATAATTAAAATGTTAGAATCCATATGGTGAGTGTTTATCCTCACTTGTCAATAGCTGTTTTCCTTCTTTATCACTAATAAGTTTAAAAATATTCATATGCCACTTTTTTAATAGTGTAACTTGTATAAACGTAAAATCCCCAAGAACTCCTAGAATGGAACAGCCAAAAAAATAGCTGTGTGTCATCTAATAATTCTTTTTGACCATGAAATTATCTCTGATACTCCCAACCCCATGGATTGGATATCTAATTGATAAGTAAATCTTCAGAAGGCCCCATTATTAATCCCTTATTGAAGGGGTTAGTAAAACACTGAGTTGATTTTTTTATAAATACAATGACACTGGTGAAAATAACAGTACTTTACAGCTGGAAAATGGTCTTTGTATAGAGATTCCACTTAATTATTATCAGGAAGTTAATATTGCCTAGAATTACAGGAAACCCAAATTTGCTGCAATTTTTTAAATTATATTTCTTTTTTAAAAGATTCCATTTATTTATTAGAGAAAGAGAGAATGAACAGGTGGGAGGGACAGAGGGAGAAGCGGACTCCCCACTGAGCAGAGAGCTGGATGTGGGGCTCAACCCCAGGACCCTGAGATCATGACTCCAGCTGAAGGCAGTCACTAAACTGACTAAGCCACCCAGGTGCCCCTGTAATTATATTTCTATTCAGAGATAAAGTTTTATAAAAATGTTATTTTAGAGATAAACCAGCCTATGTAAAATTGAAAATGTCATGAAACACTATAGTTAATTATACACATAGAACGATATTCTTACCTCCTATACAGACAAAGCTGCATTGATTAAACTGATTATTAAAAATGTTTGCTTTCGGTTTTTATTATTTCAGTTGGGAGGTGATGGTGTAGGAGAAAGTGTGTGAATTTTGGTGTAAGCAGAACTAGATTCAAATGTTAACTTTTCTTTTACTAACCTGATATGTCCTAACTCATCTTTGACTCTATTTTTTCTTCTGCAATGTAAAAAAATTAAAATCCGGGGCGCCTGGGTGGCTCAGCGGGTTAAGCCTCTGCCTTCGGCTCAGGTCATGATCCCAGGGTCCTGGGATCGAGCCCCACATCGGGCTCTCTGCTCAGCAGGGAGCCTGCTTCCCCCTCTCTCTCTGCTGCCTCTCTGCCTACTGTGATCTCTCTCCCTCTGTCAAATAAATAAAAAGCTTTAAAAAAAATTAAAATCCAAACTGTGAGATTATTTTAAACTCTACAAAATAGTTAGCATTGTTTCTGGGATGCATCTCAAATGCCTTTCTTATACTCATTTCAATATGCATGTAGTGCATTTCATTTCCTGAAATGCATGTAGTGATTTCAGGAAAAATCACTGATCAAGTCTACCTCATGCTCTAATGACATGACGATGAGGAATGATTTATATGTATATCGAATGTAATTTTGAATAAATAAATCATTCATCAGTCTTTGAGATGTGCACACTTTTTGGAACTTGGAGAACATTTGATTTTTATACTGTTCACCCCTGCGTTGCTATAGAAAATGAGACTGATTTAAGCGGAAACTTTAAAATAATATTAACTCTCCATTCTTCTGAAGTTTCTAACTCACATGAAGAAGAGTTCTCATATGAGTATTCTCATATGAGAGTTAAGTTAATTCTCAAACGTATGCATGTCTTATTGTGCCTGCACTTACTGAAAAGAATTATAGTCACACCCAGCAGTGTGGTCCTTAGTGGCTGCACCAGGACAATGTGCCTTGAAGCACATTAAGAAGCTTATTTAAAAAAAAAACAAACAAAAAACAGAAGCTTATTTTTGTTTTTTAACCTTTAAAATCTTCTTGAAGCCACTTTTCCTGTTTTACTATTACTTCTTCAAGTTCATTGCAGGGTAATAAAAGGAATCATTCCTAATGAAAAAGGAATTTCATTCCTAATGAAATGTTTTGAGTCAACTTTTGTCCCTACTTTTCTGCTCGCTTTTCAGCACTGCCTAAAGTCTCTGCCCATGCAATTTCTCCATCATTATGTTCTGCGTGTTGCTGAGTTCACTGCTGATGTTCAGTAAATCTCAAATTATCATGAGTAGGCAATGCCAATTGGGAGAAACACTAACATGTGGTACAGTAAGATGCAAATCAGGCTATATAGATTAATAGCGAACATTTGGTTGACATCTCTAATTTTGCTTGGGTTGAAACTAAAACTTTATTGTGCTTCGCTGTGGTCTGCCATTCTGCCAGCTGCCTTTCCTACAGATGTTCTCAACATGTGAAGGGGAGTCTGAGCATTAACCCCCTGCTGCATATCAACAAGATGCAGATGATCATGCCATAATTTGCTTCCTTTTCAAGACCTAACTGTTGATATGACATGATGGAAAACCTCATTGTTATACACTGTTACAAATGTCTGTAATTACTGCTGCTGCACAGCTAAATGACCCAGCTCATCCATTCCATCACACTCAAAAGATACCCGAGTGACATTTTACTTTTCCTGCCCTTGGTTTTTCCCAATTCATTGCAGCTGGAAAACTCTGGCCTAATCATGACCAGCCTAGCCAGAATATGTAAAAGTTTTACTGTTCAATTCCATGGCATGACTGTGATGATTTTTGGGTTGGTTGAGAATAAAGTATAAAAAATAATGGAGGATTCTCTGGCCACTGTATCCTGAATGCGTTGGAGAGAGGGAAAGACTAGAGGTATTCTGCACAGGGCTTTAGCATAAACACAAATTAAAAATAAAGTCACAGAGAAAGGAGGCCTGTCCCAGACTTTCCTATAGTTTCTCGGTTTATCTCCTTTATGTATTCACTAATGTTGCCTAAAGGCATAGATAGTATAAGAAACTCCCAAATTCTAGTTTTATCTCTTAGGACCTTGAAACAAGTTTAATACAACATGCCAAGTCTGTTATCCTTGCTCAACAATCAAAATGGGGTCTCTTGGGCTACTTTTCCTCCTGCCCCTTTTTGTCTGAAACATACTTCCCAATGATGTGGAGCCTGATGTGGAGTTCAATCTCACAACTCTGAGATCATGACCTGAACTAAAACCAAGAGTGGATATTCAACCAACTGTCACCTAGGCACCCCTCCATTGTTCCTCTTTAACACCATCTTTCCATCATGCCCTCTGGAACTTGTCTTTCCTCTGAAGATAATGCTTCCTGCAACTTTCTTGAAAAAAGACCATTCTTCTGGAAACCATCTTGAGATGTAGTTGGTGTCCTTATAACTCTCCACTATGAGTCTAAATGATTACTTCTTCACTCTCAAGTACATGTATTTGCTTTTTAAAAA
>JAQQSY010003880.1:0-12677 GCA_028646535.1 Procyon lotor
ATTTCATTCTTCTTTATGGCTGAATGATATTCCATTTTACAAATAATTCTACTTCACAAATTATATAATTTGTTGTTGTACACATATATATACACTACATTTTCTTCATAGAAATCTTCTCCAAATCTTGGCTACTGTAAATAATGCTGCAATGAACACTGGGTGCATATACATTTTCAAGTACGAGTTTTTGTTTTTTTTGGGAAAATACCCAGAAGTGAAATTGCTGGCTCATATGGTAGTTCTATTTTTATTTTTTTGAGGAGTCTTCATACTGTTTTCCGTAGCAGTTGTACCAATATTCTTCACATCCTTGCCAGCACTTGTTAGCTATTATCTTATTGATAACAGCCATTCTAACAGATGTGAGGTGACATCTTGCCATGGTTTTGATTTGTATTTCCCTCATGATTAATTCCCTCATCTTTACATGTACCTGTTAGCATTCTGCATATCTTCTTTGGAAAATGTCTATCAGATCCTCTGCTCTCCTTTTCAGTTTGATTTTTGTTGTTGTTGTTACTGAATCGTATGAGTTCTTTACATATTTTGGATATTGACTCATCAGATATATGACTTGCAAATATTTTCTCCCATTCAGTAGTCTGCCCTTTCACTTTGCTGACCATTTCCTTTGCCAAGCAGAAGTTTTTAAGGTGATGTAGTCCCATTTATTCATTTTCATTTTTATTGCCTTTGCTTTTAAAGTCAACCCCCCAAAACCATTACCGAGACTGATGTCAAGGAGTTTACTGCCTATGTTTTCTTCTAGGAGTTTATGGTTTCAAGCCTTTCATGCATTTTGAGTTAATTTTTGTGTATGATGTAAGACAGTGGTCCAGCTGAATTCTTTTGCATGTTTCTGTCCAGTGTCCCTAACATCATTTAAGAGACTGTCCTTTCTCCATTGTATGTAATTGGCTTCTTTGTTGTAAATTAGTTGAGCATCTCTATTCTGTTCCAGTTATCTCTGTATCTGCTTTTAATCTAATACCATACTGTTTTGATTGCTATAACTTTGTAATATCATTTAAATTCATGGAGCATGATGTCTCTGGCTTATTCATTTTTTCAAGAGTGCTTTGACTATTTGGGACCTTTTGTGGTTACATACAAACTTTAGAATCGTTTGTTCTGGTTCTGTGAAAAATGCCATCTGAATTTCAACAGAGAATGCATCAAATCTTTAGATAGTCTTGGTAATAAAGTGACCATTTTAACTATATTAATTCTTCCAATCCATAAGCATGGAATATCTTTCTATTTATTTGTGTCTTCAATTTCTTTCATCAGTGTCTTATAGTTTTCAGTGTACAGGTCTTTTACCTCCTGGTTGAATTTGCTTTTAGGTCTTTTATTCTTTTTGCTGCCATTGTAAATGGCATTGTTTTCTTAATCTCTCTTTCTGATAGTTTGTTATTAGTGTATGGAAACAAGACCAATTTCTGTATATTGATTATGCATCCTACACATTTTCTGAATTCATTTACTAATTCTTTTTTTCCCCAAATACTTTTATTTCATTCACAAATTCTTATGGGTTTTTTTGGTGGAGTGTTTAGGGTTTTCCACATACAGTATTTTAAAAAATGTTTTATTTATTTGTTCTTTTTAGAGAGAAAGAGAGCATGTGTAAGCCAGGGGTAAGGGGAAGAGGGAGAGGAAGAGAATCTTAAGCAAGCTCCATGCTTAGTGTGGAGCTCAAGGCAGGGCTTGACTTCATGACCCTGAGATCATGACCTGAACCAAAATCAAGAGTTGAACACTTAACTGACAGAGCTACCCAGGCACTCCCATATACAGTATTATGTCATCTGCAAATAGTGACAGTTTTACTACTTCCTCTACAATCTGAATGCCTTTTATTTCTTTTTCTTGCTTGATTGATCTGGTTACGACTTCCAATTCTATTTTGAATAAAAGCGGTGAGTGTGGGTATTCTCGTCTTCTTCCTGATCTTAGATGAAAAACTTCCAGCTTTTCACCATTGAGTATGGTGTTAACTGTGGGTTTGTCATATACGCCCTTTATTATGTTGAGATACATTCCCTCTATACCCTCCCTAAGTTTTAATCATAAATAGATGTTGTATTTTGTCAAATGCTTTTTCTGCATCCAAGAGATAATCATGATTTTTGGCAGATCCTATTTTTAAACCCCACTTTATCTGGCTCTAACTTGACTGCTTTTTTGTACTAATACACATCGCTTTCTAAGAAGGAATGGAAAGAAATAAGAATATGAAATATAACAATAAGAAAAAAGAGAAAGTGACAATCTGGAGAGATGATTGCAAATTAACATAGAAAAGACGGTAGACATAGCAGTAGTAGTATCCTATAAGTGAGATATAGTCTGTAATGGTTTAGATTCCAAAATGGTCACTTGCACATACCCTTAAAAAGTTTGTGTCCAGAATGAGATGAAGAAAACATCTTTGCTTTTGAAGAAAGTATCATTCTGGAACATTTAACCTTGGTTTGTTTTCAACAACTGTCACAAGACTGGGGGGCAGATCAACCTCATTCTGGGAATATGTCAGAATCTTCATGGACATTGTGTTTGGTTAAAAAAAAGATTTATAGTCATATAATTTTGTATACTGAACGCAAAATAAGTAGAAATAATTTTGTAATGCAATCTAATGATATAAAACATCCTGGTGTGATTACACAAAAGATAGAATTTATCTTCTTACACCATTTATTCCAGAGAATAGCAAACAAGGCTACTTCCTCAATGTTTATTTTCAGGATTTAGAAAATTTAAATTTTCATCAAATGGTTTTAAGGTGGTTAAAACACTGTTTCATAGGAATGAATTTGGATCATATATTATATTGGTAAGTATTTAAAACTAGAGAATATAACAATAATTTTTTATCCATAACATTTTTTACAAACATCTATTATATAACTGTTAATTCATCAACTCTTTCATTTATTCGACAACTATTCTTTGTACTCCCATTATATTCTAGGTAATGGGGACAGAGCAATAAACAAAATAATGACAAAAAAATACTGGAAGCTAACATTCTATTGGAATATTTTGTTTATATTTGTGGGTATTATTTATGGTGTGATTGCCACGTCTTATCCATTCTTCCCTCATCACATGACATAGCAAGTGCCCAGTAAGTTTTGCAAATTGAATATATTCAACCTGTTTAAATTTTTCCCTAAAGAACATCTTTTTAAAAAGTTTATGTGTTTTAATAGTGAGTTAAAAATTTTATACAGGGAAGAAATCAGAGAGGGAGACATGAGAGACTCCGGACTCTGGGAAACAAACTGAGGGTTAGAGAAGGGGGGGTAGGGGAATGGGGTAACACGGTGATGGGTATTAAGGAGGACATGGTAAGGATGAGCACTGTGTGTTAGACGCAACGAACGAATCCTTCATTGCATCAAAAACTAATAAAGCATTATATGTTGGCTAAATGAACATAATAAAAAACTTTTATACAGGGACTTAGGTAAAATCCATGACTATACATTTAGGGGCCTAAAGAAATGTAAAATACACAAGTCTTTTTTTTTTTTTTTTTCCCCTTGTTTAAACAGCACTGAGTCACCAGCACAACCTGGTGGCTATTTGACTGAACTGCTTGGCTTAGTGCTTAAAATTTCTCTTGTGAGTTACGCCTCCATTCTTATACTGGTCTGGGCTTTTCTCTTTCTTTTACTTACTTATTTTTGTATTTAAAAATCACAATAAGAACCTTGTAACTATCGTGATTAAAACTTACATGACTTTTTGTTAAGCAAATGTAGGTATTTCAAAATACTGCATTTACTGGTCCTCTAATAACAATGTGGCTGGAAGATTTGTCCCTCCTCAAAGTTAATTCATTTTTATTTTTTTTGTTTGTTTGTTAATTAATTTCTAGACAGTGAGAAGAGTGTTGTGCACTTTTCATTATAATCCTGTTCCCCACAGGAACTTAATACTTTGTGAATTAAAAGCAATTTTTGTTTTACTTATTTGTAACACTTAAAAAAGTTTGTGGGCTTTCCAGGTGATTGATGCTCATTTAACAGCGTCCGGGGAAAATATTTTTGTCAGATCCCTGATACCTATAATCTGAAGGGCTGGAGATGTTTTTTCCTTCAAGTGACCACAGCTAGAAATATCTGGGAAGAAGCTGAATGATTATCAGAAAGGTCTTCCAATCTATTTCACCACGGATAGGGACGGTTGCACCAGAAGATCTCTAATTCTAAGATTTAAGCACTATTCACGATGCATTAAAATACATAATTTTCAACTGCTTGCACTTCCACTGACTAATATAGGGATCTGACTCTTGTGAAATTTCCTCAAGAATTTTTGAGAGTCTCCAGAAGGATCTTGCTGTGCTCGGGAACCAGACATCTCCCTGGCAGCACACCAACCACTCTCTTGCCGCCTCCCTCTCCCCTAATCAGACGATATATTGCTCTTTTTGTTCTTCTCTGAGGAAAAGAACAGCTGCTTAGGCCCCCGGGTTTCTGTCACATTTGCGTGTTGCCCCTCTCACCAGAGCTCAGAGACAGTCCATGGGAGTACAGACACATTCTCTGAGGCTCTGCTACCAGCTCCTGACACAGAATTCTACTTCCTTCATCCCTCATTTCCCACTTCCCACACCCATCTGCTGCTCTGGATGGTGGCCACTTCCATTGCTTTTTTTCTTTTTTCACATATCAATGTGAGCAACATTTAAATGAGCATCTATGATGTACTGGCCTCTGCGTTTGGCGTTGGGGATACAGCACTGAAGTCCCCAGATACAGTCCCAGTTCTCATGGAGCATCCATCCCGACAAATAAATATGGACACAAACCAAGGTCATCTCACCATTAATGGTTACGTTGGGTGGCTCTGTTGGTGGGGGAAGTGCATTCTGATGGGAACAGAATGAACACAGGATGCTCCATAACCATATACATTAAGGATACATCAAAGCTTAAGAAAGCTGTTCTAGTATGTGAAACATTGATTGCGCTGAAAATGTTCATCTTATATTAAAGATAATAATAAAATCCACCTAAACGAGTGATATCTTAAGATTTCAGTTTTAATGAGAATATAATTTTCAAAATTCCTTCAAATGTTTTAACTTCTCTGTTTCAGAGATAAAAGCCTACATTATTTATCTTTGTTTCAAAAATGAAACTTCTAATTTTAATTGTATTCACATGAAGATTATAAAAACAATGCAGAGAGACCTCATGTATCTTTCGTTCAGTTTCCCCCAATGGTAATTTTGTGTGTGTGTGTGTGTGTGTGTGTGTGTGTGTGTGTGTGTTTTTCCCAATGGTAACATTTTAAGACTGTAGTGTAATATCACAGCCAGGATGTCGATAGTGTCATAATTCATTGGTTTTATTCAGATTTTCCCAGTTTTACGTTTACTCATTTGAGTGTGTGTGTGTGTGTGTGTGTGTGTGTGTGTGTGTGTGTGTGTTTAGTTCCATACAATTTCATCACATGTGCAGGTTTGAGCATTCACCTACCACAGCCAAGATACAGAACAGTTTCACCAGAAAGATCTCTCATGTTTTTCTTTTATAATCACATCCATCTCCCTCTTTAAACTTCATTTCCATCTTTAAACCCTGAAAACCCCTAATCTGCTATCAATAAAATTCATTTAATTAACATTATATAAATGGAATAATACAGTCCATAACATTTTGAGATTGGCTTTTCACTCAGTATAATTTCCTTGAAATTCATGTAGGTTGTTGCATGTATCTATATAGTTCATTCCTTCTTTTTTTTTTTTAAGATTTTATTTATTTATCTGAGGGTGAGAGACAGTGAGCATGAGTGGGGGGAGGGGCAGAGGGAGAAGAAGAAGCAGGATTCCCACTGAGCAGGGATCAGATGTGGGGCTTGATTCCAGGAAAAGGGACAAATTATTCATTACTGTATCAAGATTGGAAGAGTGTTTCTGATATGTAGGCAGCAGGTTTCTAACCTTGGAGATACACGGAAGAGAGAGGAGTATAGAGCTGAGAAATAATGGTGTCTTGTGGATTAATTCTCTTTTGTTCTAAGAAATGTTGTGGGTTCTAGAGACCACAGTAAGTTAAAGGAATATTATGTTGAATTTAGCCAGGCACCAAAGTTCCATGACATTATTACCAAATATCCTGAAAACGTGGTTTGAATGTAACTTAAACTAGACAATCCAGGTAACCTGTCCTTTTGATCCTGTCTTCCCCATAGTTTTTTTTTTTTAATAAGATTTTATTTATTTATTTGACAGAGAGAGATCACAGGTAGGCAGAGAAGGAGGCGGAGGGGGGGAGAAGCAGACTCCCCACTGAGCAAAGAGCCTGATGTGGGGCTTGATCCCAGGACCCCGAGATCATGACCCGGGCTGAAGGCAGAGGCTTTAACCCACTGAGCCACCCAGGCGCCCCTTCCCCATAGTTTTTAACAGAAGTGGAATTTGTATGTAACTAACTTCTAAAAGCTTTAATGGCAAAAAACCAAACTTGTAGCAAATGAGGTTGATGTTCCATGAAAGAGCACTCCTTATTGGTAAAGCCAATAATGACATTGCTTTGCTGGTGTGGTATCTGATAACTAGTATTCTAATAGCCAAAGATTTAGGGCAAGGCAACTGCCTGTCTTAACGAGGAAACTGAAATGCCATCAGTTTTTCACCATAGTTCAGGCCAAGCCTGAGGACCATGCAAAATAGCAGAGATGTCTGCACTCTTTCTGTGGCCACCCTGAGACAAAATTTTACCTACCATGATGAATTTTCATGTTCTAAAAATTCCACAGCCACTTTGCATACACAGCTAATTTACTTGGTTTTACTGGCTTTCACTGATGTGGGCATAGGATGCATTTTGGAGATAGGTTTTTAATTTCACATATATAATAAATAGTACAATCCAACACTATTTCATTTTAGTTTCTGAAGGTAAAATTGCATGTCTTTTTCTCATTTATGTTGTAGCCCAACCAAATTGTTTCTTTTTTGCTTCAAAGGAAATGCAAGTTCTTCAGGAGAAACAAGGTATTTTGCAAATGGGGAGTGTTGGTTACTTAGAACATGAGCCAATTTGAAGGATACTTGTGTTATAACAGAAAGAATGGTATTTCTTTCTATTGTATCAAACCAAACTCTTTTTTCAGTCTTTAAGAGTTATAGCCATGCATTTAAAGAAAGCTAATTTTCTAGGGGGAAAAAAATGACAGTTTTTATTAACATAAGCTTTTAATCTGGCTTAGAGAAAAATTCTAACAAGTTTACAAATTTAATTCCATAAATATTTATTTTGCCAGATTCTAGACTAACCTTAAGCATAGGAGAAAGAAGAAAGACTAAGTGGTCAAATTCTATTTGGTTAGATAGATGTCAACAAAATTTTGATTAGACAGAGATATGGGTTTGTCTATATATGTAATATATATATCTTATCTCAATGCTTTTTATAACAGAAGTCAGATCAAATTAATTTAAATTAATTAGGTTCGTTTCTCTCAGTTCCTAACTGGTATTAACAAATGCCATACTTTTAAGCTAATACTTGCGATCCCTTTGACAAAGCATAAATATCTCACAGATACTCATGAGGCTTTGTTGAGCTTACCACAGTCCCCACTACAGCATGTAAGGGAGTGCCTTTCTTTGGCCCTACTGAGAATCATGAAGGAAAATAAGTTAGTGTTGTAGCCCTGTATTCACACAAAACAAGAAATTTGGTAGAGTGCTATTTTTGATATTTGGTATTATGAAAAGACTGCATTTTTTCCAAATGTAAAATACTTCTGAAAGTATTCACAGAGATTCAGGTAGGCCTTATCAGTATTATACTATGTAATTATAAAAATTCATATTAAATATTTCTAGAAGCATAGGCATTTCTTTAGTCTGGTGTTAAAACCGTTACGGACCATTCTTCTATTTACAGAGGCTTTCAGCTAAGAGTATCATTCCTACTCTCACTTTCAGGCAGATTCTAAAATAATTCTCCAGATTTTTATCTCCCTTCTCTTATATTTCCTTTTTTTACCCCTTTAATTCTGCCCCGATAGGCAAAACGATAACATGGAAAGAATATAGGGCTTGTTTTTAGATGAATTAGGTGCAAATCTGGGCTCTGCTCTGAACTAACTGGGCGACTAATTTCTGCATCTTAGTTTTTCCATCTCTAAAACAGGACATTAAGACTTGCATTATGATTAACATTTGAAAGGGGACAACCCCTGTTAAGAACTCCCTAAATGTTAATTCTGTCTCCTCCAAAGCCTAAGTTACAAATGGAAAGCATGAAGCCCTCCATGGCAAGGGTCTGCTCATTCTTTTTTTTTTTTTTAAATTAACATATAATATATTATTTGCCCCAGGGGTACAGGTCTGTGAATCATCAGTCTTATACATTTCACAGGGTCTGCTCATTCTTGTTTGTATGTCTTGAATAGAACAAGAAAGGCTTCCAATCTTTGCAAAAGGGAATATCTAGGTGGAGAAACTCATGTTGAGCCCGACACTTTATTTTGTGGCCAAGGACTCTCCCTAAGCTGTGAATTTTGTTTGATTCATTATGGATCTCAAAGTATTTTTTGAGAATTATGAAACTATTAGGAGAAAAAAGCTGATCAGGAGACAGGACAGTAGCAACCTCCTTTCTAGTATATCAGACCATTTGCTCAATGCTAGAAATCTAGCCATGTTTCTCAAGAAATGTCTGTGATTTTCACCATGAGTGAGTTTGAAGTTTGGCGGGTTGGTGAGTCTTACTCATTCTTAGCCATCCACAGGAATAAAAATTTTTGGAAAGCAAAGTTCAATAAGGTATCTTTCTCTACCTCATCTGTGGGTTAAGAAATCCAGTATAGAAAGCAGGACTGGGCACCTGGGTGGCTCAGTGGGCTAAAGCCTCAGCCTTCAGCCCATGTCATGATCTCAGGGTCCTGGGATCATGGACCCTGGGATCAGAACCCTGCATTGGGTTCTCTACCTCTCTCTGCCTGCCTTTCTGCCAACCCTTGATCTCTCTGTCAAAAAATAAAAAATAAAAATAAAAAAATAAAAAATCTTTAACCTGTCATATGCAAATATCTTCTCCCATTCTATAGGTTGCCTTTTAGTTTTGTTGACTGTTTCCTTTGTCATGCAGAAACTTTTTATCTTGATGAACTCCAATTTTTGCTTTTGTTTCCCTTGCCTTTAGAGACAAGTCTTGCAAGAAGTTGCTGCAGCCGAAGTCAGAGGTTACTGCTTGAGTTCTCTCGAATTTTGATGGATTCTTGTCTCACATCTAGGTCTTTCATCCATTTTGAGTCTATCTTTGTGTATGATGTAAGAGAATGGTTCAGTTTCCTTCTTCTGCATATGGCTGACAAGAAGTTAAAAACAGAGCTACCCTATGACTCAGCAATTACACTACTACACTACCCCAAAGATACAGATGTAGTGAAAGGAAGGGGCACATGCACCCCAATGTTCCTAGCAGCAATGTCCCAATAGCCAAATTATGGAAGGAGCCAAGATGTCCTTCAACAGATGAATGGATAAAGAAGATGTGGCATATATATACAATGGAATATCTCAGCCATCTGGAAGGATGATTACCTACCATTTACATAGGCATGGATGGAACGGGAGGGTATTAAGATAAGTGAAATAAGTCAATCGAGGAAAGACAATTATCATATGGTTTCACTCGTATGTGGAATATAAGGAATAGCACAGAGGATCATAAGGGAAGGGAGGGAAAACTGACTGGGAAGAAATCAGAGAGGTAGCCAAACCATGAGAGACTCTTGACTATAGGAAACAAACTGAGGGTTGCAGAAAGGGAGATGGGAGGGGGATGGGGTAATTGGGTGATGGGCATTAAGGAGGGCACATGATGTGACGAGCACTGGGTGTTATATGCAACTAATGAATCACTGAACACTACATCAAAAACTAATGATATACTATATGTTGGCTAATTGAATTTAAATAAAAAAAGAAGTAGGAATTGGGCTGTCTGGAGCATGCTGTAAGAATAAAGCTCAGTTCAGTATGGGGCTGAGAGTAATCATGAGATTTAATAATGTTTGCATGCTTAATTGACAGGTTTACAGGGAAACAAGTATTCAAAGCAAAAACCTTATTCTGAAGAAAATTATGGGGGCGTGCACGCACACACGCACACACACACATACACCATACACACACCCCAACAACTCAGCAACATTAGTTCTGCTTAATTTGCAAGTCTCTTCAGGGTTTTTTTCAGAGCAAATTTGACATCTTTGTTCCTTAGACTATAGATGAGAGGATTCAACATCGGTATTACATTGGTGTAAAATACTGAGAAGAACTTCCCCTGCCCCATAGAACCAGTAGGAGAGGTCTTGAGATGTGTGAACAACCCAGATCCATAGAACAGACCAACAGTTACTAGGTGGGAACCACAGGTGCTGAAGGCTTTGGACCAACCCTGAGCTGATGAGACGTGGAGGACACAGGATAGGATTAGAGCATAAGAAATGAAAATAATAAAACTGGATATTATGACAACTGTGCTTACCACAATGGAATCCACCAGCTCACTGGCATAGGTGTTGCTGCAGGAGAGCTGGAGGAGGGGGAAGATGTCACACATGTAATGGTTGATGGTGTTAGAATCACAAAAGGACAATCTGACCATGTCCCCTGTGTGGACTATGGCGCCAGCAAACCCCATCACATAAGAACCAACCATCAGCAGAGAACAGACCTGAGGGGACATGGTGACTGTATACAGGAGGGGTTTACAGATGGCCACATAGCGATCGTAGGCCATGGCTGTCAACACATAGCACTCAGAATGGACAAAGAAACAGAAAAAAAACAGCTGAGTCATGCATTCTGTAAAGGAGATGATGTTCTGCTCCGATACAAAGTTCATCAGCATTTTAGGAGTAATGACCAAGGAGTGGCAGAGATCTATGAAGGATAAGTTGAAGATGAAAAAGTACATGGGAATATGCAAGTGAGAATTCAGGCAAATTAGAGTAATTAAGCTCAAGTTCCCTACCACAGTGACAACATAGTTCAGTAAGAAGAGAAAGAAAAGGGGTAACTGGAGCTCAGATTGATCTGTAAGTCCTACCAGGATGAACTCCATCACTGAAGAGCCATTTTCCATAGCCATTATCTGTAGGGCTGTGATCTGTGAGGAAATGAGAGAAGGAAGAAAGGGACATCAGGAAGGGACTCAGATCCTCTGCTTCTAGAGTAAGGGGATCAAGTGTGGCTATTGGGACAGCAATCTGGAAGAAAAGCCAGGACAAAGACTATCTTTAATTCCTTCTCTTGCTTGTCCTTTTATTCCATGTTTTCAGATCTCAACTGTAACTCCTCACCTCCTCTAGGCTGACACAATCCAGAATGAAATCTTTTAGCATTAATACCAAAAGTGATGATCGCATGTGAGAGATAAGGAAGCAATATCTTGAAGAGATGAATAGGCTGGTCAAGGTCATATAGATAGAGAACTGAAGAGCCAACAGTTGTACTTGGGACCACTTCCTATGAAAATCCCTGAAGCTCCGAGACAGTAAAGTCACTGTGATAATTCACTGCATCCACTGTTCAACCCACTCTCTCCCTCTTACCTTTCAGAAACTCAGTACCCGGCTTAGTGAGATAGCTAACAGATAGAAAGGTCCAGAGAGATTAAGTAACTTATCCAAGACCACCTGTAGTAACTGAGGGAATTTGAATTCCCCTATTGTTGTGAACTTCTCCTGCCCGTTCCCTTTATCCAGTCTTACCTCAAAATCACAATGAATTGTTTAGGAAGGACAAGTGGCCTCCCTACACCTCTCCCCTGCTGTAGCCATGGGAATGAAAACATAACAGAAGGACTCAGCTGCCCAACTCCCTTCTGCCTGGAGACCTCACTAGGGCCAGTCCCCTAAGTGTTCTCTTCCCTTCACTGTCCTAAAGGAGACAAAGACACTGAAAATGGAGAAGCCAATATCCCTTCTGTTTGCGGATTTGCATAAAATGTCTTCCGGGCAAGGCAAATGCATCAACTTAATGTCTCCAAACCATCAGTGGGCTAATATTGTGAATTTGTCTTATTCTCTGTGGATCTTGGCAACTTGTTCAGAAGCTTGGAAAACAAGGCTCATTTAGTATCAAAGTTTGATCAGGCTCCTAAGGGAAGAAATTACTGATCCTGTGTTTACATCCTTTGTTGTTTCCTTTGGGACTCAATGTTCTCCAAGCATCCGTTTACATTAAAAATTTTGGATCTTCTGTGCAGGGAGGGAGTAGCCTCCTTTGTGCTCCTAGTTATTCTAGAGCTCATGCTCCATCATGAGAGAAGACTGTTCCAGGGTGGAGTCATTGCCATTCTCAATATTATTTTTTCATTGCTTTGTGATTGCTAAAGAATTACATCATAACTTTATCCTATCCATCTGCCGAGAGCCGCAGAAACCTCGCCGTTTGACACAGTCCGGCGAGGGGGCAGGTTTGCAAGGCTCCTGCCATACGAACGGGGATCGGTATCTCCTCCTATATCTCTTTGTGTTACTTGAATTCCTTTCTTCTTTTTGGGCTGGGCCTTTTGCTCAAATTGAGGCTCTGACTCACTTAACCTGCTTCTAAGCCAGACTGACATTTCCTTGCGGAAGCTACATGGAACAGCCGGGCCATTCCCCTGCCCTCCCCCCCCCCC